>JAYXIM010021336.1:0-40723 GCA_037575425.1 Anastrepha fraterculus | reverse complement strand
TACATATTTCACGTAACAAAATTGTTTTTTTTTTTTTTTTTTTGTTTTAATTTTATAATATACACATAGATTTATCTTTGTTTGTTTTGACTTAAGTAATTTTATAGGTTCGTTCTTTTGTTTTTGGTGGATAGAAAAATACATTGTTTCATTTACTTATTCAAACATTTTTATAATGGAATCATTTTACATCATCTTTAGGTGATAAAACAAATTTAACTACATTTTAAGCAAAAAGCTTCCAAAATATACTTGTATATATATACATCTAATTAAAAACAAACAAAAAAATACCGTTATGAACAATACAAGAAATAATATAAAGCACTTAAGTATATAAGTTTATGCTTAAGTACAGGCAATTCCTTTAATTACAAATATGCACATTTGAAGGGAAAGTATGTATATTACTTTTAAGCGGGAATAGTAGCTTCTACATAGAAATCAGGTTCATCCTCATCCTTGACTTCACTGCCATCGAGCTAAGTAAAGATAAAAGAATTAAAGTTGTTAGTGATGCTTTTGAAAATCAGTATTACGAGAGTCTTTAATTCTATGATCACAAGATATTTTATAATAAAATAAATTTTCAAAATAATTTATAATATAATAATTATATGATATAATAAAATAAATTTTCAATAGACCAATTTCATGTAACAGAAAATATCACAAAATAAATGTCATTTGTTAACCGTTGCGCGTTGAATTTTTTTTTTGTGTGTATTTTATTTGCAATCTATCTTAACATAATGATATTCAGCAAATTAGGTCTTATAATCTAATAGCAGCGGTAGTATTTGCACAAATGCAAAACTACATATAAAATTACGATATTTGTTCTAATATTTGATCTTAAATGTATTAAATTTCAATTGTACTAATGAGTTGCTTATCTTCATATAGGAACTTATGTATTTTGTTTTTTATTTAGTGTTGAATAAATAATTTAATTCAGCAAAATTAGAGAAATGGCAAGTCTAAAATATGATTACGCTTCAGTCGTATTGTTTCATTACTTGAGTCTAATAAGCATATACCATTCGTATTTACATGGTTTGACAGCCGTGCAAGATATCTGTTAGAAAAGTTTGGAATTTCACTCTTTACAAATGGGATATCTAAGTCCTTGTGTATTGCTTCATTTGTGACAAACCAAGGGGCGTTAACAAGTGCACGCAAAGTTTTTGATTGGTAGCGTTGCAGGATTTCTATATTCGATTTGCTAGCAGTTCCCCAAAGCTGTATACCGTAGGTCCATACAGGCTTTAAAATAGCTTTATATAGTCTTATTTTGTTTTTCAAAACTAAGCTGAGATTTACGACCAAGCAGCCAGTGCATTCGCTTGGTTTTATTTTTAAGCTGCTCCTGTTTGGCCTTAATATGGGATTTCCAAATAAGGCGTCGATCTAAATGCATTCCTAAATATGTCACCTTGGTATTCATTGGTATTACAGCATTATTTAAAAATATTCTAGGGCAGTTATCTTTTCTTAACGTAAAGGTGACATGGGTTGACTTGTCGGAGTTAACTTTGATCCTCCATTTATCAAGCCAAATTTCTAA
Organism: Anastrepha fraterculus; assembly: GCA_037575425.1. Lineage (NCBI taxonomy): Eukaryota > Metazoa > Arthropoda > Insecta > Diptera > Tephritidae > Anastrepha > Anastrepha fraterculus. Next base: position 39,156 of record JAYXIM010021336.1, on the reverse strand, counting down.
TATATTTAATTGGTTTTGCAGCAAAGAGGATGCTGTTGCAGGTGAATCGCTAGAAGCTATGAAGGCTGTATCGTCAGCGTAAGTAGCCACTTCCACTTCTTCTGTTATTGGCATGTCGGAAGTAAATATTGTGAATAGGACGGGGCCCAACACACTACCCTGGGGCACACCAGCGCTAATATTATATATTTCTGAAGACTCATCTCGGTGTCTAACATAAAAGTGCCTTTCACTCAGATAGGATTTAAGGATCAAATAGAAATGTGCTGGCAGGAGTTTTTTAATTTTGTATAGAAGTCCCACATGCCATGCGCGTTGAATGAAACACATTTTTTTATTAGAGGCATTTTCATAGCAGACCTCTTCGGGCTTTCACAGCTTTTAAATAAATGTATGATAATAAATGATAGTCATCTACAAAATTACTGGGCTACGATGGTCGAATTAAAGGGTATTTGGCGCTTAGATGTATAGTGAATAATTTGTAGATTTCTTTTTCTTATAAGCTTTGTATATGCCATCGGTGACATTTGACAATGAAAATCGGTAGTCGCCGAAAACTCCATCGAAATTGTTATCAATTTATTTATCAAAAATGAACCGAAATCATCGTTGAAATTCATAGAATCGGAGTTAAACATTTAACTGATCATTTGGGCTTACGAAAGGTCTGTGCACGTTTCATTCCGCCTAAGTTAACTGAGGTACAAAAATTGCTCAGAATTCAAAATTCAAAATACCTCACGAAAGAGGCGAGAACTTCCTTTACAACATTGCACCCGCTGATAAAGCGTGGTCTTTCCAACATGAACTTGAAACTAAGCGCCAAAGAGCCGAATGGAAGGCTCCAGACGAGCCACCATCTGTGTCGATGCTCATTTGTTTTCCCGATTCCAAGGAAATTGTCCGCAAGGAGTTTCTGCCAATGGGCCAAATCGTCAATGTAATTTTCTATCTTGGCGTTTTGAAGCGTTTGTTGCACTGTATTCGTCGAGTTCCCCCTAAATACCGCGAAGGAGGAAGCTGGTGCTTATTGCATGATAATGCACGATCTCATCAATCCACTCATGTAACTGATTTTTTGACTAGAAATCGCATTTTAACCACGAATCTTCTTCTTCTTAATTGGCGCGATAACCGCTTACGCGATTTTGGCCGAGTTTAACAAAGCGCGCCAGTCGTTTTGACACACCAAGTGAAGCTAAGTCCTTCTCCACCTGGATTTCACCTTGTATGTATATACATTACATATATTATTTACAATTATTGAACTGCTTTTAGTTTTTAGTTATTTTTTGCCTAATTATTTTAACTATTTGTTTTATTTGAGCCCATTTTAGTTATAGAGCCCAGTTAAGAACCACGTTTCCTTACCCTACCATCACTGTTGTGGAATCAAAACCCAATTTTAATTCCTCTAAATAGACAGAGGTCGCTAACGACATGCATATACATTTAGTGGTGTTTGCTTTTATTGCAATAATAAGTCTGGTAAAAAAAAAACGCCAGTGAAAAATATTCAACAGCAACTTGCAAGAAAGTAACGCGTAATTCCCTCTCAAATAGAAAACAATCCACAAAAGGAAACGCAAAATTTGCAACAACTTGTAAGTCTCGATAACAAGCGATTGGTATCTTGTCTAATTTAATTGAGTACAGAACCCACTTCTCAAGGACACGATTAAGGACACTGTTAAATTTGACTAAAAAACTTTAAAATTTCTTTATTACCAACGTATTGACCGACATCTCTATAGAATTTCTATATCTTTAATAGGCTTTTTAAAATAAGTTTTTCGCTTTGTTTGATTGTTTGATTTGCATTTTTTTAAATTGCAGCTGCTTTCTTGTTTGGAAATTCCCGACAATAAAGATTTTTCCAATAGGAAAGAGACTCCCCTCCAAGCGAACTGTCACATTGCGCTCTCAATTTTTCGAACTTTACATGTTACATGTTTCGGTGAGAGTTAATTTAATGAATATTAATTTAAGCGAATTCGCGCGAGTGAGATGGTTTCAGTTCACAGCTTTTATTCGCGCATACTTAGCCTTCTATGCACTTTTAATTTGTAGTAAAGAAAGCTTATAAATGTAAGAAAGCTTATAAAAAGTTCCGTCTTTGAAATATTAAGAATATCAGAACTATTTGTATTGGAAAATTCGTTTTTAAGACGTAAATATGTTACAAAGAACACTAAAATAGACGACGTACATGATGAAAAAGCTCCCGGAACAACCTGGCGGTTGTTCTAAGTCAACTGATCTGTATTTTTCCTAGTTACTGCGCGCATGGATGCCCATACAGACATGACTAAATCGACTAATTCTGATCTTTTCGTATATTCGTTTATAATATTATATAATATAATTATTTTATTTATTTAAACAAAATTATAACACTCTTGCCCACAAGTGCAACTTGCGTAATTAACTTACCGCTTGCAGTTGTTCGGGTGTATAGAGCATCACAAGTCGCTGTCTTATCGGCACCATCAGGATGAGGAAAAATGGGAAGGCCAATGATATCTTGGATGATTTCACAGACCAGAGTAATGTCAGACAAAGCAATTGTATGGTGGTGAACAAGTGCATTTTCCAGGTGGGCACACGTTTTACATACGGTGTGGGTGGATAATGTTTCACCGGCATGAAATATAGTCTCATTCTACAAATATCAGAAATATCGATTAAGTAAATATATAAAAAAGTGCCTTAACTCACAAGCCACAAAAACTTACCTTTCGAAGAACTGTACGCCACTCATCGAAGCGATACCCATGTAGAGAAATACGCCAAACAATACTGCCATAGGCACCAAACGCAGCAGCGGTGCCATTGTTACTGACAATCCAATCATGAGCGACACAAAGAAGCCGGACAAACGCTGCTCTTTAACATCAATAATACGCGGAGATTCACCAGGGGCGTGGGTCCTAAAATATTTATGTATGAATAATTTATTAAGCACAAAATGTAAATGAAAATTCCAAAATCTTATTTTCTTCTCACCTTGACATTACAGTTAGCGCAGATACGTGCGTTACTGAACGTACTGTGGCTGCACAATGCCATGGGGTACCAAAAAGACCGCAACATGTATTCAAAAAACCTAATATCACAATATCCAAATGCAGTCCTGAGCCTTTCTTCAGGCCACGCTCTGGTTTATCGACAATCAACTCGGAAATGTGCGATTCCATGAAGATGAGAATGTACACCAAAATAGCTGGTATACCACATGCAAATGGTGCCCAAACGGGCATGCCACCCAGAGGCACCAACCAACCGCGCACTTCCGGATCGCTGGGTGAAATACCCTCTGGCACGCTGAGTTTATCCGTGTACACTTGAGGTATCAGATAGTCAATTAATACAAAAATTGCTATAGCAATCGGCACACCAAAGTCACCCAGCGCACGGCGAGCATTTCGTCCCAGGAAATGGGAGTTACGGAAGAGTTTCAAATAGTAGGCGATAGTGAAGGTGCCCAAGGTGAGTATCGTGCAGAAGAGTGCTGTGTTTGGCATATTTGTGTGGGATACAATGTTCGAAATTAAGCCAATGCTGGAGGTTGTGTTTGACATCGACACATCGGCGGTCACATTACCGAAACTATCCGTAGTTGTGTTGTCGTAGTTGTCGTGCAGTTGTGGTGCGAGCGTTGCTGGCGGGAAATTATAGTCGGCCAATAGTGGATTCTTCTTATACACAGATACCAATTTCATCAACGTCTCATAGATATAGATCAATGTGATCAATGCTGAGAAGATTTCCTGGGTGAAACGCGTAAACAGGCGCACGTAAACGCTGCATTCGAATGCAGACAAAGTTGTGGCAATGATGGCCAACCAAACGCCAATGTAAGCGCGGATCGTGAGAAAGGGCAAATTATTCTCGCGGCAAAAGTTAATCAACGCTTCGTCGAAAAGTAACAGTGGACCAGTGGTGCCTATAATGCCGAGTGGCTGACCGGAGATCGTATGGAAAATTATACCACAAAGTGCCGTGCTCAATAATGTCTCCGAAATACCAATTAGATTGCCCGTCTTTTCGGAGGCTAGACCGCCGAAAGTGATGGCTGTCGAGAGGCAGGCGAAGTACATAAAGATAGTAGCGGCTAACGTTTGCGAATTCAGACCATCGGTAATATCGCTCTTATACATGGGCAGACGACGCTTGAGATCATTACGTAGGCCACCCCACCACTTGTGTGTCTTTTCGAGCGGATTGATTTTTTTCTTGCCATCAAGAATATCTAATTCCGGTTTCTTTTCAACAATTATTTTAGCTTCTTGCTTTATCTTCTCCTTCAGTTCATTCTTTACCTATCCACAGAGATGAAATATAATAACTGTTAATAACTGCCAGAGGCTAGTTGTTGCTTTGAAATACTTACCTCCAACGCTTTGCGCTTGCGTGAACGAATCCAGTCCTTTTTTGCTTTCAATTCCTCAAATGGCAAAAGATCTTGACGCTCCCAATTACCCGGTGGCAATACAATTGAATCATCCAAGAATTCGTTAATAGCTGAAAGCAGATCTTTGCGATCATCTGCCTTATATGCGATAGCATGGAACGGTTCGTTCGCCATTAGAGTGGCAATAGAGCGGCCCACTTCATGGTAGTCCAAATCGAGCGTTGGTGGACCCATGAGTATGAACATAAAACGCACTGGCACAGCTACTTCGGTCAAAGTGGGCATAAGCACACCTTCGGCGAGACGTACAAACGCAATTGTTGGCTGCTGAAGAAAATCTACAGCACCGACCTAAGCAGGTCATAGGGAGAATACTCATTAATATGATTAGGAAATTATTTACATACATACATACATATATTATAATATAGAAGTATGATATTACAGTTTTTCAAACCTACTGCATACATACCAATACAGTCGTCGCTTCAGCGCCCACGGGTATACGCTTGAGTATACTATCATTTTGCAGCTTCTGTAGATTCTCCTGCGACGACGAATACATATCGTCTCTGATATCAATTTTTAAATCATTACTACGCTTGCTGCCGCCAATTTCGCTAGCGGGCATTATCTTGGGCCGCTTGTCTTCTCCAGTTAGATTCTAGGGTAGTAATATTTTGTTTTGGTTTTAAGTAAAAAAACTTAAAATAAAATTTTAAGACTCAGTAATAAAGAATTGTTTAATAAAAATATTTTGAAAAGGATAAATTGAAGTTGTTAAATATTAAATCCAATTTTCACCGAACTCTTAACTGCCTTTAAAATCCCCGTTGGATTTGAAAAATACCAAGCATTTTCATCGGAATGGAGTTAACTGGTTTACATTAGAGGTTTGTAGACAATACTCAGAGCTGACTGTATTGTTATATCTCATAAAGTAAACCTGAAATTATGTGCATACACATTAGTACGCTAACACTTGTAAGTATTCCCAAAATGCTCCGAAATTTTTAAATTAATTGCAATTCCACGAAATGTGTTAACAAATCATTAAACTAATATTCAAGAAGGATTCAACCGATTGGAACACGATTTTTTTCTTTCTATCAAACTTGAAATTTTTTACTATCGCCCGCATTAATCGAAATTAGTAGATATATCCTATAATAATGAACTCTTCTTCTTTCATTATGTGCCAAATACCAATAAGTGGGACTAAGCAGGAACGGCAAAGATGATAAACGTACGGCCTCAGATTTCTTTACATGCAAATTTTGTATTAACCATATTTTTTTGGGCTATTCAGCTCAGTGTCCGACGAATTTCTACAGTGATCCGGATCATTTTAATAGGTTTTATGGGCAGCACTTATATGAACCCTCTATTTTGGTTGTAGGTAGGTAGGTAGGTAAAATGGAAAGAGTGCCGCAGACACACTCCAAGTAGCACTTACGTGCCGTTTTAATACCATAATGTGGACCATTACCTAGGCAAACAAAAATTATTGGGAAGAGAAAACCTTCTACAGCCATCCAGTGCTGTTGATGTAGTGGCGGAGAGAAAAGGGATCTAGGCTGCAGAATTTCTTCAAGTCATCCCCAAAGGGCACGCTAAGGGATCTCAAGCGCCTAGAGCCGGACATTTGCAGAGAAAATGTTCAACAATCCCCTTCTCTGTAGGATCCCCACAGCTTCTGCAATAGGGGTTGTACGGAATTCCAAGCTTCTCCGCATGAGTACCGATCACCCAGTGACCAGTGAACACCGCAATGAGTTTGAAAATTGAATGGCGGGGATTCCCATCACCTTAAGCGTTCTCTTTCTATCGTACTACATTTTGGTTGTAATCATATTCAATAATTTTAGTAACATATTTACACTTCTCTGGTGATACGGATATCACATTTAGAATGGCATTTTCTGCTAGGCCAGTAAAGCTGAGTTAACTCCGTTCTGAAAGACAGCTTACGAGCTTCGATAAAGCTTAACCATTTAAATGTTTTGATTAGCTGCAGTGACACATAAAAGCAGTTAAGTTGCAGTGTAAATAGGCTATAAGGCATTGAATTAAATATTTCTTTCACCTACTCTAAGAAGCATGCGGCAATTTTTAAAAGTAATAAGAATCGGCAGAACAAAAATTTTCTAATATTCGTATGTATGTATAAAAAAATATATTTACATGCAAGTGCTGACGTATTCATAAATACAAATGGTGCTATGCATGAAACTTTACGGGTATAAATATTAAAGTTTTAATTTTTTTTTTAATTTAGACAAAATTATTATATCTACACGGGGATTGAAACGCATTCGGGATATCAGCATTCAAAGTTTATAAAATGATATTAAAAAAGAAATAAGATTAAAAATAATTAAAGGTAATCTAGTTCGAAAAACAAAATACAAAATTTGTATTTATATACCCGCGCGCATTAGAACAGTAAGAGATATAAACAGTAGCTTACACTGAAGACACTGAGGTAGCACTTGATATTTGACGGAATACAGGGCTCAACATTTTTTTGTGCCGCTTAGTGCAAAAAAATATTTTTTTCCTTAAACGTCAACTTACAAGCAGCGAAAATATCACTTTAGAAATGTTCTTATTGAAGGCTATAGCTTCAAAAAACTCAAAAAAATTCGTTTAATAAAGAAATTACAATTTCCACCGAGCTTTCTATATATTTTAGGATTTTCCATATTTTTTAGGATTCCATAGTTTTTCAGGATCTGCTATAGATTTCAAATGTGTAAATATACACTAAATATTGTGTTGCTTGTTTTGCCTTTTTTGTGTGCCTTATTTCAGTGTCCGCTACTGTACTATACTTATGATGAAAGAAGTTAATTTTGCCACGTTTTTCCATCCATCTGCCCGTGAATCAAAATTAAAGTTGGGTAAAATTTATAATGGTCAATAAAGAAATACAATGCAGGTAAAATTCTGAAAATTGGAGGTGCCCTGACAACTTTCCGGTAAATGCATGTGTTTTAATAACAACTTAGAAAAAATCGCCCAAAACTTGGTACACTCCAACTAATTTAGATCCAAGATAAATATTATTGTGGTCGGATAAAACCACGTCGACTTTTTATATATTAAGATAAATTCTGTTTGATGTTACGAGCTATAACTCTCATTTACTAGGAGTTAGTTTAATTCCAAAAGTTAGCAAACAACCAGCCCTTATTAAGTTTTACTAAAATGTGCGCGGGTATATACAATTTGGTTCGGATAGAATTTCGCTGTTGTTTAATTTAACTTCATTAGTTTTAGAGTGAAGTTTTAGACAATGCCGCCAGGATCACAGAGCAGCAACTAAGTCCGAAATGTGCACATGCTTCTTTAACACGGCTCACATTCGCTATCTACTGCTGAAGCAAAGGTATTAAATTGTGTTCGTAAATTAATAAGTTCACTATTATATCGGATACGCATGACTCCCTCTATATTAAAGCAGAGGTGTTACGATTTATTTAGTAAAACAAGAAATCTTTCACAATGCTGATTAAGTTGGCCTTACAATTAAGGCTAAAGGCTGCAACTCAGGTTAAATTTTGAATCGTGAATGTGAACCATCATCTTAAAAACGCGAGCTTTTTACGACTCATACTATCCATTTTTGGATTACTTAGTTGCGGCGCGATTGTAGTGGCATAAGTATCGCCGAAGTTTCTGCCTAACCGATTGAGTTCAGCAAACCAGAATTGCCGATAATCCACGATATTTGTATACACAAAATTTATCCTCAAGACTTATACTGCGTTTGTTTGCAATGAACAACATATAAAAGCAATCACTTAACAACTTCTAAGAGGTGTTTGTCGATCAATAACTTAGTTCCCAGGGAAAATTTAAAAAACGCTTAGTACTTTCCGTGTCGACCGTAGGTTTTTAAACTATATAAGTCACATATTTTGAAAAAGGCAGCCCTATGAGAGCATACATACATATGATAGCAAAGCCGTTGAATAAGCCATCAAATAAGTTTAACAATCTTCAAGGGATAAGGTTTTGCTAGCTGCTGAAGGTCGCATTACTCAATGATTTGATATCTTCAAAAAAACAAGGAGTGCATTCAATGCAAGAAGAAATATGGCATACATACAAAATAACAAATTCAGAGAAATATCGGAAGCAATGGAAAATAATCATCTACTCACGGGGCGTACTCCGGAAGTACTCGAACGATAGCCTCAAGTTCTACTGGGCTGCTAAGCAGAATAATTTCTATGTATTTGTATGTATGTATAAAAGCTGAGTCATTCTGCTCATAACTGATATGTTGGGATTTTTATTTTTTTATTTTAATCTACTATTCATTTTTATGCGCGCCTGTTGGTATGTTTTTTTCTACATACATATGAATATCTGTTATTATATAGTTGAGGTACATAATTTAAATCACTTTCATGGAGGGGCATATATCGAGAAGAATAGCAAGATTTACCTATGTAAACATACATATTTACATACCTATACATATGTATTTACCTATGCATATATGCCTGCACTTTTACACCCATTCTCATTTGAGCTCAAGGGTATTATAATTTTGCTCGCCAAGGTATAATAGATTGGTACCGAGCATGGGCGAAAGCGGTCTATATCCATGTCTGCCTTCTATATAATATTTATTGAAAAAAAAAAGAAAAAAATGCGGTATCTCTGTTATAAATGAAGCGAAATTTCTGATATTTGGTACTAACTATGGGCCCATGAAAATAACTATGACGCAAGTAAAGGTAAAGGCTCCGAATCGCAGATTGTAGATGGAGAGACCAGACGAAATGCAAAATCAGCAGGACGTTATGGCCCACTTACAATATCAAGCAATCGTCGACATTCATAAACATGAAACGACGGGACGCCTGGAGACTAACCGCAGTCATAACTGGCTTTTGGTCTGTGGGAGAATAAGCAGCCAAAATGGATATCCCTCACAATACATACTGTCACAGTTGTAAACAACCGGAGAAAAAAGAAACAATCTTCCACTTCCTCTGTGAATGCCCTGCCCTATGGAAGGACAGAATGTTAACTCTGGACAGGCCGCTGTTCGAGAGTCTCGAACAACTGTGCGAAAGTGCTAGTTGGATTCTGGAAGAATCACCACTTAATAAAACTTGCCCAAAACTTGGCACCCACCTTGTGTACCACCTTATCTAGATTCGACAGAATGGATACAAACTACAACCATTTTTTAGAAATTATTATCCATCCGTTTGACTCTAAAAGCTCTGAGTTTGTTCGATTCCAAAAATTAAAAGCCAGCTCAAATTTAATTTTACTTATATATGCGCGTGTATGTGAAGGTGAGTGCGAACCGAATTTAGAACGTCCTTACTTGGCGTATCTAAATTCATTGACAAGTAAATTTTATCTTTAAAAAATCAAACAACCAAGTGACAATTGTCTATTTGTGTACGAGTATTTATTTGAAAAATTTCAACCGAATACTGTCTATAATTTCTTCACTCTTTTTAAAAAATATTGAAAATCGAAAAAAATCCACAAACAATTTTTTTTTGACACGCAAGCCTTGAGGTATTTGTTCTCAAAAAAATTGGGATTAAAAAATTGTACATTTCAAAGCAAAATAAAATTCAATGATTGCTTTTGTTTTGCAAAACTTGAAAATTGCTTTGTGACAGACTGGCTGTTTTTTCTGTTGGCCTGATAAATGAAACTTTTGAAAGTACATATATTTACATATTTTCTTTTTGCTAATTTGAAGAGCACTCGAAGTACAGTTTATGCCATCTGCGGGCGCTTGGCTTTTACTTATTGCGAGTGGTCCCTTTAAATATTTTTGTTGGTCGAAATATACTCATTTCAACTATATTTTCGTTGTAAAATTATATCGTTGGACTGCACTATTTACCATGTGTGAGTCCCCGAATGAAGGGATCTTGGTGGACCTTTCTTCATCACTAAATTATTCATTCACGCCTAGCTTTCATTTTTTAACAACACATACTCGCAGTAGAAAAGTTATTTCCAACAGGCGCGCATGAAAAAAATGTGTATATTTCTACTATTTCCTTTGGAAGCAATGTTTTGAGAGAGGGTGTCTCAGAAAGAGGATTATTTTGAAAGTTAGTGAAACAAATTAAGTATTCAGTTTTCATATTAAAAGCTAGAAACGGAGTTCTACAAAATTGCAGAGACTTTTAAAACAGGGTGTCTCAAAAACAGGTTTATTTCCAAAATTTGTGAAAGAATTAAGTAGCTATTTTATTTACCAAAGTTTATGAATAAAGTTCTATAACATCTGAAATAACTTGAAGACAGGGTGCCTCAAAAAGATGATTGTTCTAAAAATAAGGTGAAAATTAAGTACTTTTTTCACACTAAAATTTAGAAATGATATTTCATAAAATCCTAGAGTTTTTAAGACAAGGTGTTTCAAAAAGAGGTTTATCAAAAAAATGTGGGAAAAAATTAAGTAATTATCTCTTATACCCTAGTATTTAATAGCAATATTTTAGTATCTTTAGGGTGCAAAATGGTCGACACTTCGGCCTAAAAGCCCTTTGGGGTCTTCCGAAATAGCTTTAAAGTAAGGTATTTCAAAAAAGACGTTTATTTTAAAAATTAGTGGAAAAATTAAATATTTACTTTTTATATTAAAATCTCAGAGACTTTTAATACAGTGTGTCCCAAAAACAGGTTTATTTATTTATATCATAGTGCGTAATAATAATAATTTATTATTGGTAGTGTGCCCAATGGCTGACACCTCGACCTAAAAGATCTTTAAGGCAGGATGTTGCAAAAACACGTTTATTTTAAAAATTTATGAAAAAGATTAAGTATTTATTTGTCATACTAAAATTTAGAAATGGAGTTCTAAAAAATCTCAGAGACTTTTAAAACAGGGTACCTAAACAAAAAAATCGTTTTTTAAAGGTTTAAATTTAATGAAAAAATTAAGTATTTATTTTTATACCAAAGTTTATAAATAAAGTTCTAAAGCACCGAAAGGGAATTGTTGGTGCTCATTCTTATAAAAAAATAATAATTGCATAAATTTTATATTGCAATATTCGTTCCTGCCCCGTTTATTGTTGCTGAAAGATATGCACACATTTTATTTAAAAAAAAAGAAAAATGCAAAGGTGTTAAGTTGCACTATTTAGGCAGCCAACTGTAGTCGAAATTTCATATCTGGTTCAGTAATCCTTTCACGAATTCACGCTACCGTTTCATAACTTATCTAACACATGGCGTCGTCCTGGTTGTAAATCATAATACAATTTTTTTAACAATTAAAGTAATATGCGCACATTTGCTTCAAGTTTGGCTATTGAAAATTAAATATTTTTATTGAAACACCCTTTTTCTACACACATATACAAGTTTATATAAATATACGAACAAAACAATAAATTTCAAACAAATTTCTTAACGATTAGGGTTGCAATTTTAAAGCAAATCAGGCATAACATTTAATCATAGGTATAACAAGAAAAGTGAAGGAAAGGCGCCATTCCATAAAATAAACATTTGGTATACATTCGCACCGAGGCGAAAGAATCCATTGGTTATATAAATGTAAAATGGCCATTGCATCTATCAACAGATGAATATCAAACGGGCGTACGCGGGAAGATGTGCACATTCACGTAAGCTATCAATCATTTTCATATAGTTTTGAAAAAAAAAAATTCAAAAAATTTCAAAATCTAAATCTTTCTAATTTTTGTTGAATTGGCTGTCAGTATTCGAAATGTCTGTTTTATGAAAGTACATCAAAAATCGTACTTCAAACTGTATTTGAAAGTCTTTGATTCTACTTTAAGATAGTGAAAATCACTTAAAACAGTCAATTGTACTTACAACTTTTAGGTTATTTAAGAATGTGGAAAATATTTTCAAAGATGTCAAATGCATATACTTTAGAGCGTAAATACGTATTTACTATATCTATACATATTATTGTATGAGTATTTGACTCAACTTCTCCTCCTATTTTTGGTGTATTTCTTCATGTTTTGCCACAAATGGAGGGACCTACAATTTGATCTGAAGATCGATAACTTGAAAAATGTGTGATTTGTGCAAACATATATACTTTTCTCACACATCAATGGAAACATTTTTTAAATCAACATTATTTGTGCATCGGAATTTATAACGTTTTAACAACTCTCCGGGAATCTATGGATATCTTCACGCAAGAAAGTTTATATTGTATTTTGAGGCCAAAAAAGAGCCGAGCTAATTTATGATTTTCTTTTTGTGATGGTTTCGGTGAATTTTAAGTCATCGGAATATATAATATTAACTCCCTTTGGCGCCACCAGCAGCACAACGTCAGCTTCACACCATAAAAATATAGTTTAGCAGTCGATGTAACGTGTAGGTCGGATTTCACTTATGATTTTTTACATTGTAAAGTAAATTTTACTTCACTACCGGCGGCCGCCGTAGCCGAACGGATGGGTGCGTGACTATCATACGGAATTCACAGAGAGAACGTAGGTTCGAATCTCGGTGAAACACCAAAAATTAAGAAAAACATGTTTCTAATCGTGGTCGCCCCCCGACAGGCAATGGCAAACCTCCGTGGGTATTTCTGTCATGAAAAAGCTCCTCATAAAAAATATCTTCTGTTCGGAGTTGGCTTGAAACTGTAGGTCTCTCCATTTGTGCAAAAACATCAAAACGCACACGACAAATAGGAGGCCAAACACCCAAAAACGGTGTACGCGCCACTTGACACATAAAACATATTTTGTGGCGTGCATGATATGCAAAAATCGTATGGCCTGACAGTTATTTTTTCACTTTATTCAACTCTTCATTATCTTCATTGATCAAATTGGCCTAACTCAATTTTTATTTTTTTTTTCTCGGCACACTTTTCATAGTTTAACTTAGTGTATCGGCAATTACATCCGAAAGTTTTTTTAAGAGGAAGGCCAAAGATTTCGCCTTTTACACATTCTTATGCTAGAGAAATTTAATTGTCGTATTGTAAAATTTTTTTAATAATTCAATACTTACTTCTAGCGTTTAAGTTTTACGGTACTTATAGTTGAATTTTACGACACATATTTTTGTGGTACATTTTAAACCACTGAATCACTCTGTATTGTTTGACTTCTCCCGCAAAAGCGAAAATAAAATGCCCGTCACTTTAGGAGTCAGAGAATTCAAATGTTTCACAAAAATTTGTGCCGTTATTTTTCACTAAATATTTTTCCAAAATATAGGGACAAAACATAGTTTCCTATGCTGATTTCCATAAATTAATCATGCAAAATGGTGGAAATTTTGACCTTCCTTAAAATAAAATTCCTACATAAACTTTAAATCGCCGATTTTTTATGTTCCCTACAGGAATTCATTGCCGGAACCTTTTTATTTTGGAAAAAGTTAGATTTTGCCTGCCAGTAAACCTGATTGTTGGATTCTCAGCTGTTTAGTGCAACCTACACTACCTCCTGTAAATGTATTTATTATCTTAACGTTATACGTTCGAAAAAAATATATATAAAAAGTATTTAGTATAAATTTATCGTGCCAGATCTAAGTTGTAATTGAGATAGTGAAGATGTAGTCTACCTGCACTTATTTACTGTACCAAAAGCTCTTCTTTCCTCTTCACTAACACATGAAAATAACTGATGATTGATTTCAAATATTTGATAGTGCAAAGCCCCTTTAAGTGCAACAAATTTCCTTCAGGTCAATGTGAATGTAACCATTTTCAAAACAAACAAAAACAATAACAGCTATCACGAAGAAACTTTTGCAAACTATTTGAAAATTTCAATATCGAATTTTAGTTTAATAATAATTTTTTATTTTTTTTATTTTTTGACTTTACTCCCAAATACGACAAAGTGGAGTGCCGTCGATTGGTGTTACTGCCTGGTTCGATGCAAAGTGATATGGATGTAGGTGGTGCACTTAGAGTTTCACAAACGGAACGACGCTTTTTGGCATTCTCAACATTGATGAGATGTTGTTGTTGTTGTTGCTGAAATTGCTGTTGAATCTCGCCACCCATCCAAAGCAACTGCAACCCATGTATTTGTTTGTATGTATGTTGTGTTTAAATAGAATATTTGTGTTTGATGTATGTGTTGGTGAAACAAAAAAAATTCTCACGAAAATTTTTAAAATTTTTAGTTTTTTTAACAGATTTCAATTTTTTTTTATGCATGGCCGATCATTTGGTTACAATTGGAATAAATTGTAATTTTTTGTTGTTGAATTGGAAATTTAAGGGAATGAATAACGAGATGATAAATACATTTAAAAAAGTTAAAAGAGAAAGAGAAATATTTATATATTTATAGCATTAAATATACTTGAAACAATTTTCAGAATGTAATTAATTTCTTTTTTTTTAATTTGTTCGAAATATAGCACATAAACAACTAACTAGTTAATGCTTTAATGTTAGAAACTTTCGTTTTGCCTACAACTTTTTCACAAATAACTTTTTTTTAGCTTTTCGTCAGTTTTTATGACACAACTTAATCAATAACTATATTGTCTGGTACATTGAACACAAAATAGTTTTATAAGTTCGCTTTTGTGCGTATATTTCAATACATAAAGCCCGTTTTTTGCAAGACTGTCATAACTCAATACCAAAGGAGAAAAGTGTAAAAGCTTTAAGCGGAAATTTCTGCTTATGGCAGTTTATAAATACTCAAGAAAATATTTCACAAGATTACATTAAGAAATTTGAAAACAAATAACAAATAAATTTACAGTTATTTCCACATTTTTCTTTAAAATGTTGCTTTTTCAGTTACGATACTCTTACAGCAAATTACAGACGTAAGTATTTATATGCCTACGAATAATAGAAAAACTACTGAATGACTTTACTGTTTTGGCAATCGCGGTTGCTACTTTATTGCCATTCTTCTGCGGTGATTTCTGCTTGCACGCACACATATAGAAAAATTGAAACACGTGGAGTGTGCACATTGTGAGAAATTTATTGAAATGATCAATTGAATTTTCATGTGAATTTGTTTGTAATAGCATATGGATGTATATGTGCAGGAGTGAGTGAAGATTTTATTTTTATTTTTTTGTAACAAAAACATGGTAATAAAAGTTGTGATTTTCCAGCATTTTCGGTGATATGGGTAAGCACGACAAAATTGACGATTATTATGGAAAAAGAATATGAATTAGAGTGGAAACAGAAAGAGAAGTAGAATAAATAAAATGTTCAAGGAATGTAAGTGGATATAATAAAGATTTTTTCTTAGTAATTAATATTGAAAAAGATTTTGAATACAATTTTTATTACATTTTCTAGTTAATAAAATAAATTACATACACTTAATTAAAATACATATGGATATATACAATGAGCTTAAATTAGACAAATTGGACTCGACAGATGCAAATAGCTTCTTCCGTAGCACGCTTTCCATATTCTCCTCGCAGATGAGAAAATTTTGAATGTTGAAGACATTTTTAAAGCACCTTTTTGGTCCACAATCTCAAACAATTTTTTTGATTTTTTTCGTGTTATGATAGTTTATACTTTCATAAACATACTTGCAAACTTTTATATTGAAATTCGTTGTAGTTTAGACGTTACAGTCTTTTAAAACGAGTACGACGCCCAGGTATACGCGCGTTAACCGTGTTTTTCTCGAAACTATTTTTTTCCGAATTGGCGCTGGTAATTTCTCAAAAAGTACTGAATCGATTGATTTGAATTTTTAATATGTTATTGAATTATAATTTTATAATAAAGTTTTCTATTTTTTTTAGAGCGAGAACGTGAAAAAAATCATTTTTTTTTTTGTTTTTCCAATAAACAGATAAAATATAATATCTAGAAAACAAATTTTTTTTTGTAAATCTGCTACCCACCATAGCTTATGATATCGCACCCTAAATACAAAAGGGTCACAACTCAAAATGTACCTTCTGCTCAAATATGAACGAGACGTTATCAATAAAACGGTCCGCGGATGACATATGGCAAAAATAAATTTTTTGTTTTTTGGTAGAACTGTTATAAGCTTACATGGCAAATTTCAGCGTGATATGTCACATAGTTTGTTTTCTGTGCTACTGTAAACAAGTCAAGCTCGAGTGTGGAAAATTTTGAGTTGTGACCCTTTTGTATTTAGGGTGCGATATGTTGTTATGGTGGGTAGCAGATTTACAAAAAAAATTGTTTTCTCCTGATGAATAATCGACCGAATTTATTTTGAGATGTACCTGAGCAGCCCAATCAGTTACGTTAGTGGCATATATTACGTCAGGGGAAGCAATTTTTTTATTATTGTCATTGAAAAAAATGTTTTTTTTTTGTTAATAGAGAATTGATCTAATGAATAAAAATGATTTTCAATTGATACCAATTTTTTTCTTCAATTTTCAACGCCTTTAATTTTCACGTCTCTAGACCAGAAAGGTGCCTTAATAAGTATAACCCCACAATCTATGCTAAAACTTCCAAAACTTGCAAAAAATGTTGTTCCAAGAGTTCAGCGTGACCACCATCCAGCCTCCGTAATGGTTTGGTGGGGAATGCCTTGTAAAAGCGTTATATGTATGTATTCATTTCTGTGAAAAAGGGGTTAAGACCGAGGTAAAAGTGTACCAGGAGGATGTCTTGGATGGCGTAAGAGCAGCTGACCTATATTCTCTTCAATGTAGAGCGTTGGATCTTGCTGCAAGATTCCGCTCTTGCCCAGAAGACAAAAACCACCCACCAGTGGCTAAAGTGGGTTCATAGCCGCAGAAAATTGGGTGTTTGGTAGGTCAGAATTGCAGAACATGGCCTGTCGAAGGTCTCACAGAAATTTGAATAGTCTCAAATAATCTTTGCTTCGCGCAGCGATGTCAATATCAATGGAAATCGTGAGTCCTGCAATTGCTGAATGACCTATTCATTAGAAGGTTTGTATAAGGCAAATGGTGACCATTTCGTAGGAAATAAATTTTTTTTTTTATATTTTCATGATTAAATAAATCTAACTTCATGTAAAAAATGTTATAATTCCATATCTATACTTAACTGGCACTACAACTTATGGTAGGACTAAGTATATACGTACATCCTTTGCCTTTAAGATAGAGCAACCCAACTAACTAACTGACTTACACAAAGTCCACAACTTGTGCTATTTAAATCGTTTGTCACCAAATATAAGCAAATGCTTTCACGTAAAACATGCTAAATGAAACAATACTTTACATACTTCGTATAGTATTGCTGGTCTACGTTTGCAATCCGTTGAGGAAATTAAAGACTTAGACGTTATTTTCGACTCTAAACTAAATTTCACTAGCCATGTTAACCACGTAGTAAGACGATCATATGCGATGCTAGCATTCGTACGCCGAAATTGTTCTGCATTACCAACCCACACACTCTCAAAACATTGTATTGTGCTTTTGTTAGATCAAGATTAGAGTGTGCCGCTGTTATTTGGAGATCGTACCAAACGGGTCTCTCTAATCGGATTGAGAGAGTTCAGAAAGTGTTTCTTCGTTTTACGCTCCGATATTTAAACTTTTCTGAACCTTTACCATCGTACCGTTCTCGATGTTTATTCATTGACTTGAAACCCTATCAGACGATCTATTCTATCATGCTCATTTATTATTCGTATCATTTCTGGATCTATTGATTGTCGTTCCCTTTTAAGTATAATTCAATTTAATATTCCTAATAAGAAACTCCTACAGTACGAAACCTTTAAAATTGACTTCTCGAGAACCAACTACAGAGTAAATGATCCGATTCCTACGGCATGTGCTGATTTAAATTTATTTTTCAATTCTTCTAGTGCTGATTTTACATGGCCGTATGACATCTTAGTCAACCATCTTAAATCGTTTTTTTTTTCTTAGGAATTACTAAACTATTATATATTAGCTTAACATAGTCTGTAAGAATGTATCCATTCAAAGATAAAATAAATAAATAAAAGCTTTTGAAAAATCTACCAATTTCATCAAAATTTACAAAAACTCTATCAGTTTGTTTTAGCATGTTTTATGGTATGTAATGAATTTTACTACGAAGTTTGAAGTGGCTGCTGTTAACAGTATAGAAATTATAAAGTTGCATTCTTTTGGCATTCGGGGTAGGGTTAATGAGGTGTCTTCTAAGCATAATAACGCTACAAGTCTTGGTTGTCTTAACCAGAGAATTGCATACAAAAATCATAAAATGAAATTCAACATAACATATGGGCTAAAAAGTCGCGAACCTAATACAGAGATGTCACTAGTTTTATTGCATTCACAACTTTTTCTGTTAGTACTAACCTTAAAAATACAGCTGTTCAAATTTCATGATATTCTATTCATCAGTTCGTGAGTTATTGTGCGAAGTGTGAAGCTACTTTTGTTATTTTCAAAACAATTGAACGAAAAGAATTTCGTCTTTCAATTTTGCACTGCTTATTGATGGGAAAAAATACTGTTCAAGCAAAGCCATAGCTTGAAAAAGTTTATGCGGAATCCGCTCCATCAAAAACAACAATAAATCGATGGTTTGTTGACTTCAAACGTAGTCGTAGAGACGCCGATGATGCACAACGAATGAATGATCGAAAAGTGAAGAGGTGTGAGTTAGCTGACATCACAAAGATATCAAAGGATATCAGTGTTGGCTTTATATTGCATGAGCATTTGACTATGAGAAAGCTCTGTTCAAAGTGGGTGTCGCGTTTGCTCACTGCTTTGTTTTTTTATCAAGACAAGGCACCGTGCCACAAAATAATCAAAACAATAGTAAAGCTACATGAATTGAACTTCCAATTCCTCCCACACCCACCGTATTCGGCAGGTTTGGCTTCCAGCGACTACTGGCTGTTCGAAGACCTTAAAATATGTGCGTTAAAACTTAGGCCTATTTTAAGACAAAAGATAAATCGTTATTTCAGGGTGTATAATTATTTCACACATTTCCATTTCAGGTTGGCAATGCAGTTTTTAATTCATCATGTACATACACATATGCATATAGCAAGAACTATATATAATAATACTCCACATTCATATAAATATATAAATTCTTATAATAAATATAATAATATAGAATTTTAATTATCCAGTTATGTATTTAAATCCAATCCATGAATAAATAACAGCAATAAATTGGAGCAAATGAATAATGAAATGTGTGAAATGAGAGATTTGCATTACTACTTGTACAAATATAACACACATACATACATAGTTGCTTATGAATATTCAAGTAATGAGAAGAATAAATGTAATTGAATGCAAAAATGTTTCTCAAAGCAATGTTAATTAGTGTATTTGCGTAAATTTGCATACATATGTATATTATATATGTACAAATCCTCCAGCATAGCCACCACACCGACGCTGTTTGTGTGCATTAGAATTCGTAAGTTCGTTAATTGCCGATCTATGGTATATAAGTATGTTGCCAAAATGTGAACATTCACGATACAACAAGTATCGCAAGACATACATAGATACTTACATATATACCTACGTACATATAGATAATTACTTCTGCTCATGTGAGTGAACTTTGAGGCTTACCTGTAAGCTGGTGTAGCTGCTATATTTCCGTTTCGTAAACGGAAAGCCACTTTGATGTTCATTCACGTGTCGGTGGCGCAATAACAATGACCGCATAAGCGACGGCTTATCTTCGGCATTAATTAGATCTTCGACAACCATCTGCACAAGTGGTAAAAAACAAACAGACAATATTGTAAATACTTGTATGAAGTATGGATATATACATATATATACATATATATGTTCAGTCAATACTAAAAGCGTAGCTTTATATTTATATATCCTGGCTCACCTGCTCGACAACGCGATATGCGACCGCTGGCAGATCCTTTTCATTCAAATCGAGCAACACTACGCCCGTCTCGAGACAGCGACGCAAATTGAGCAACGAGTGAAAGGATAGTGAGGCAACATGCGGTTTGCCCCAACGATCGGAACCTTCCTGAACATCCTCTTCATACTTGATCCAACGTGCAGTCTCTTTCCATTCGCGATCTTCACCAATACCCGTCAATTCATCGAGTTGTACGAAAATCTGAAGAATGCAGGTGAAATGAATGGTACGGTATAAATAGAATAAATAAATAATATAAAAGTGTGATATACTCATGGCTCATAAACAAGGCTTACCTCATGCGGACTATGGTCGTAGACCTTCTTCAGTTGCAAGCCCGCCACAGTGATTTGCGGCAGCTCGCGTAATTTTATTGATGAATGATGGATTTTGTGACGCCTGAGCGCACGTGGATCATCCGAACGATGGGATCTCAACTCATTGAGATCAGCCTCCTGTTTAAAGTGATAAGTAAATGTTTGATTAGAATAATTATGTAGGGGTTGAAAGAAATTCTAGCAGTGTGAAGCAACCTGTGAAACTGGCTGTTGTGCCTGAATTTGAAGTTGTCATACATTATTTCGCAGGCATTGATTTATTTTTATACATTTTTTTTTTTAATTTATTCATTTGTTTTTATTTACAGAGAAAAGGTGAGAGAAAAGCATATGGAATAAAGCAGGTGGTGAGTGAATTGATTCGCTTTTTTTGGTGAAATTTTTCGTTTTTTAAACCTTTACAATAAATAAATACTATTTTCGACCTTATTTACAAAAAGCTGTTGCCATTTCGATTTTAAGACCAGCTTCAGTTAGGCAATAAGACTATATTATTGGGTTTTTTGTTATGTTAATTAGTTTACTTTGTTTTATCTAGAGTCCATGTCTATGATAAATAATTTATATTTAATTTTAAATCACTTAAATGTTTAATTTTCTAGTAAGATCCACTAAACCCCCGCTATGCATGGACTTCCTCCTTAGAGAGAGCAGGTCTTAAAATAATAGGACGGCTGCGTAAAATGTATGAGTTGTAGTAGTCTTAATCATGTTCCCGTCTCTGGAGGACTGCCAGGCTCGCGTGGCCAGAAGAGTAAAATATACCCGAAGAATTAATAGCCCATCAGTCCGATCTCTATTTTCTTTAAAACAGAATAAGGGCTATTTTTTCGCCCTTACATTAAAAGCAAGTCAATAGACAGACATTGCCTTAGAGAATGCCACAAAGCGGATAGGAATCACCCTAGAAAGCGGATAGTTCGCATTGTGGAACCATCACGATAACCACCCACAGAGGTGTTGTGGACGTTGGTGGTTAATAGAGGCTGTATTTATAGCTATGTGGATGAGTTCCTGGTCATAATGAACCAAACGTTAAAAAATATTCACAGCAAGGCAGCTATTGATGGGGTAGGATAGAGTAGGGTAGGTAGAAGTGGCACTTGGTCCTCAACCAACTCACTTAGACCGTTGCTCATCCATTGTGATACCATAACAGCAATTTATCTATTTCCGATAGGTTTTATGAGGAGCTTTTTTCATCGCAGATTTTCCCTTGTCTGTCTAGGAGCGCCCGTTAATAGAAAACATTTTTTCTATTAATTGGGGTTAAGTGCTTCGGATTCGAAACCAGGCACTTCCGAATGGTAGTTGTAGACCAATCCATTCGGCTACGGCGTACGCCAGTGTGGTATTTACTAGAAATAAACGATTCCGGACCAGAATAAGTCTAAAGTAAAACTTAAATAAACAACGCAGTATCTTGGGCTTGTGCTAGGTAATAAACTCTCGTGAAGGTTTATTGGAGATTGATTACAAAAAACTCAGGAGCATTATAAGTATATGCCTATGCTGTGTTCCATATGGAGCCTGTCACCTGTAGTGATTTATTTCCATACCAATTATTAAGCCGCCTTAGATTCCGAGTTGGAAATCTAGTTTGAAAAATATTTCAAAAGTTGCATCTTATCACGAAAGTCCCGCGGTAGCCAACAGCAAACCTCTGAGTGCATTCCTGGATAAAAAATTCTTCACATAAAAAACCATCTGCTGTTCGGAAGCGACATAAAACTATTGAATAATAAAGGATGTACAGGCAATGTAATTATGTGTATTTATATTTCTTAATTCAATACTTTTGTAGAAAGTCACGATTTGCCATTAATTTTTGCTACTCTAGAACCTTTGGCTTTCTTCCTTGTCATGCGCTCGATCATTTCTTTCCTCATAATCCTCTAAAGGGACCATGAGTGCATCATTCAGATAATCAACTTCCATGGTTAGAGCATCATCCCGTTCATAAGCTCTTACAAATGCCAGAACGGACGCAAAGTAATTTTTTCTAACGGAACTATTACGAAACCTAACTGCATCTTGATATATACTTTTATATATATCGTTTTTGTTTTTAGTTCGTTGCACAACTCACTCTTTATACAATTGGCTTTAATATTTAAGAGTTTTTCTACATTCCAAAATATTTATTTATCGAAACTGAATTTCATAATAACGCTCGATAACTTAAAGCTGATCTCAACTGCAATAATTACTGAAATGTTCACATTTCTCATTAGAACTATACAAATATGTTGTATTTTCGGTAAATAAGGTCGTTTATATTAAATGAAGTAAAAAGTTCGGACCGCTTTCCTCTAGATGCCTTTAGTGATTTACATCTCATTATTTATGACCGGGAATTAATGGTGCTCATACTCACCAACGTAAATGTACGCCCGTATCAGCTGACACGATTAAACTAATGAGAGCCCCATGTAAATGAATTCTCACCATCGTTCCGTTCCGTAGTATCGTAGATGGTTCTTTCATCGTGTCAGCTGATACGACGGTACGGGCGTACGTTCACGTTGGTGAGTGTGAGCACCATTAAAAATGCCATTTATTGAATTGGCGCGTACACCCTTTTTGGGTGTTTGGCCGAGCTCCTCCTCGTATTTGTGGTGTGCGCCTTGATGTTGTTCCACAAATGGAGGGTCCCACAGTTTCAAGCCGACTCCGAACGGCAGATATTTTTATGAAGAGCTTTTTCATGGCAGAAATACACTCGGAGGTTTGCCATTGCCTGCCGAGGGGCGACCGCTATTAGAAAAATGTTTTTATTAATTTTGGTGTTTTCACCGAGACTCGAACCGACGTTCTCTCTGTGAATTTCGAATGGTAGTCGCGCATTCGGCTACGGCGGCCGCCATTACGTTTTAAGAAAATCTTTGACAATTTTGTGTGCAATGGTAGAAAAAGAAAAATTTTTCATTACCAATATGACTATGTCAGTGCAGGCAGCTGGACAAACATGTGCGTTTTTAAATAAACTGTCCAGTAGCGAATGAAATAGCAAAGCGATAGTCAAACAGCCTGTTCTGATAACACAAACGTCGAAAATGAGACACGCTCTGATAGGCAAATCGTTGAAAATGTCGATAAGATCATGGAACTTATTTCATTGCCCAAGAGGTGAAGAGTTGTATAAAGCTACTCTTGAGAAGAGGTTGGGTGTCACGTAAAACTCCCAATTGGGTCAAATTGACAATTCCGATTCGTATCTGAAAATCTTAAACTTAAAGAAGTCGACCCTTTCTTGAAACATATGGCAAAGCGTGCCAGAGAGTCGAGAGCTCGGATGGGAAGCTCAATCACCTTTTCAAGTATTCGTGCAATTCGTATAATGACACAAGGGAGGCGGGTAAAATTTTTTACGAATAGGAACGTTCTTCAAAAAATCAAAAATGGACAAAAGTTATCGAAGAAAACGGCACATATGGAAACCAAATAACTATATAAATACCAATTTTGTGGTCGAAATAAAACGGGAGAATTCTCAGAACTTTCTACTTCTCTTAATATTTATATTAAAAAACATTTTGAATTAGGAATTTAGGCTCAAAATGTTTCAACTAAATAACAAATCTAGCAAATATTCTAAACATTAATGTCGCTTCATCCAAATTAAATTACCTCTAATGTGGAATCCTCCGGTTGCACGGATACCTTGCGGACACCGGCCTCGCCATTTTCCTCGACCACTTTTTTGTTTTCCACGCTGTCTTGATGGGAAAATTTACGTTGTCTATAATACTGATGGCGGCTGTAGGCAAGAAAAGACATACAAGAGAGATAATTGAAAATGACGAGAAAAATAATAGAAAGCACTTAGATGCATATGCACACATACATATTAACAAATTTAAAATTACCTTCTTCGTCGTTTACGTTCGTGTATATTGTCAGCTGGTTGTTCATCGTAGACTAAAGTGGGCGGGGATACTACAGCCTTTTTTTTGCCAAAATGCACTTGCTTCTCCTCAGCGGAGTTATCCTGTTGATGCAGGGCAAAAAAGTTAAGTGTTAGTTTATATTTATGCGATATTAGATATAATAAAATAAAATAATATAATATATTTAGTCTAGTCGTACTTATTAGATGCCTCTCTTCTAAGTATGCAATTATGCTCAACACCTGGTTGTGCTATTCGCTTATTATTTCATTCACCTATGACACGTCGGCACTTCTGCATCAGCTTGTGAAATAATTTATCGAAGATGGGAGTAAATAGCGCGCAGACAATAAACGAAGAATTAGATGAACGATTAATCAAGACATTCCCTGTCAGCCGTCCATCTCAGGGGGAGAGGCCTGGCAGTGGAACATGGCAGACACCACCCGACTAGAATTACAGTGAGGCATGCCGAAGAATCAGTTAGGCCTTACTATTACCTTACCAGGCCCACGTTAGGCAAGGCAAAGATTGGCATGCCAGAACAATACCAAATTTGGTTGTGGTCACGAAAATCTGTGGCAGTGTCTCACTTAGGCATAAATTGGAATCACTAACTGATTTATAGAAGGGCATCCGGAGTATTACCGAAGTTCAGTTTTTCGAACCTGCGCCTAATGAGGCAGATGTGTGGCGATACC
This sequence comes from Anastrepha fraterculus, assembly GCA_037575425.1. Lineage (NCBI taxonomy): Eukaryota > Metazoa > Arthropoda > Insecta > Diptera > Tephritidae > Anastrepha > Anastrepha fraterculus. The sequence continues at coordinate 13,960 of JAYXIM010021336.1, read as the reverse complement.
TTTCGGGACTTGGGCCTGGTTGGGCTGCCTTATGAGGCACAAATTTGGAATGCGGTCTGCCTTGCGCCTAATCGCCGCCTTACCAAAATTTCTAGTCGGGCAGTCTCTTCCAAGAACTTGAAGATATTGCGGAAAAAATAATTGCATACGTCGACGATATTGTAATAGCAATCTTGCGAAAATCCTTTCCAATATTGTATTATCTTCTACCAAGATCCCTCAACGAGCAATCACGTTGCACTAGAAGGGAATACGGAGAAAATGTACTTGGTACTTAACAAGAGACATTAGTCACCTAATCTTCAACAGATATCTCTAGCGGGTAAACCCCTTAGAGTAACGGAAAGAGGTAAATTCCTAGGCCTTATACTGAATAAAAAGCTAAACTGGGGTCTCGAAATGGTAGATAAAGTACGCAAAGTAACGGCGGCATTGTACCGCATCGATTACTTTCAGAACCGGAGCGTTTGTATCCATTCGGACGACATGACCCCGCCAGCGTAGCCCCTGGATCTTTATTCGCTGCGCTATGTCTATGTCTATGCCGTCGTAAAGCCAACGTGCAAAGGTCCAAAAACCTTCCGCAGAATCTTTCTCTCGAACATTCCAAGCGTCACTTCATCGGATGTTGTCATCGTCCAAGCTTCTACGCCATACGTTAGGACGGGCATGATGAGAGCCTTGTAGAGTGTTAGTTCTGTTTGTCAAGCGAGAGCTCTACTACTCAGTTGGCTACTTAGTCCAAAGTAGCACTTGTTGGACAGAGAAATTGTACGTTCGATTTCCAGGCTGACTTTGTTATAGGTGTAACCAGCATTAACACCAGCATTAACCTAAATAAATGAAGTATTTTACAACCTCGAAATCATAACTGTCAACTGTGACGTGGGTGCCGATACGCCGATTGTTTGTTTGATGACAGGAGGTACTTCGACAACGACCTCCTGTCATTATAAATCCACATTATCAAAATTGCAACAATACAGTCGCGTTTTCATTAATTTCATTTTCATTCAATAATTTGTTGTAAGAAAATTAATTATACTTTTTCCTTGGGCTCACTTCCGGATGCTATAGTAGGTACAAACAGTACATTTTATGAAATTGTTACGCCTTAGTTAAAACTTCTCTTCTCATGCCACATATCCTGTTCAAGAGAGATCGAAATCACAAAATCTTGCAATTTTTTCGAAGTTTGTAGCAGCTAAATACGCAAAATTTGAGGAGGACGATATAAAATTGTAGTAGCGGCATCATGGCCTAGGTCTGAGTCAAAGTCGTCTGGTGGTTAACGTTTATTGAAACCACAATGGACAAATTTAGTTACCTTTAGATTCTAAAGGACAATTTGCCCAATGCTGGCTAACATATAATCATCCACATTTGATGAAGTTGCCGGCATGATTAACTAACAATAATGTTATTGAAAACTTGTGGTCTATTCCGGAAAATAATATCCAAAATATAGTAGATGTTTTTTGCAAAAATGGTCTAAAAGAGAAACTGAAAAAGGTCTCGGCTGAACTTACTCAAGAACTGATGGCATCATTGCCAAATTGGTTGTGGGCAACAATTTGTTTGTATCCTCAGTTTTTAGTTACTTAAATATGTACATAAATACAGAAATATAAATTTTCGCAAGAAATTAAGAAATTTTGTTGAACTTGAGTAGTTTTCCTTTTCAAAGGTGCCAATATCTCTTTAATACTCCCATTTGTTTTATAGCTATGATGCTTTAGTATTGAGGGTATGCGCCGCATAAATTGAGCTGTGAGCAACTACTTGTATTTAAATACATATGTACATATATGTATAAATGTATACTCTAATATGTAAAACACGATTAAATCTATCGTGTTAAATTTTCAATTTCAATTATTTTCTTGATCAATTTCTTTATTATAGATGTTAAACTTACCGAATGATCGCCGTGGCCGGCCCGTTCGGATACTAATGGATAGTCTTCGGGTATATCATCATAATTTTGTGGATTAATAGGATCAGTTGTACTTTCATATTCAGAATCCTCTTCAATATTGAGTTCACTTTTACGATGCACTGTAATTAAAATACGCAAATGCAGTTGATTTTCAAGGCGATCAATACTTGAATTCATAATTTTTATAAATCTAATGGACCATTTTTATTTATTTATTTTTTTTTTTTTTTTTGTACACTTTTATTCTTAAATTGCTTTAGAACTAAATCTTTTTGCCATTTTTTTGCTTACAAATGCTGCCATTTTGTTTTTTATAATTTATTTTTATTTAAGTTTTCCTTCTTTGATGCTATTTGACGTTTGCTTTTTGAATTTAATAATTTTTTTTTTATTTTAGATTCTTAATGTAAATTTTTCATGTAAGTGTGTTTTCTCGAAATTGGCTTTTAATATTTCTTTTACTGCTATTTTATAATTTTTTGGGGGGTTTTGCGTATGTAAAAAAACTATTCAATGTTCAAAAAAAAAAAAAAATACTAATAAAACAAACAAAAAATTCTTTGTAATGAAAACAACTTAAATACGCATCACAATGAAACAAATAAAGACATTCAGACGTATGGAAAAAAATTCAATTTGATTTCGGCTTTTTGATTGTTTACAGGAAATTTTTCAAAAACTCTACCGTGAAAATTCGTGTATTTATCCATATAAAGGGGGGCTAGTACAAAAACAAAAAGTTACGAGGGTCGTTTGAGAAAACCGTGCACAAATAAATCTACTTAAATGTTTGCGGTAAATATTTTTTATTTTTCGACGTATGTAGTGTTCTTTTAGACTTATAAACTTCATCCAAAAGTGTTCTAGCTTCCGAATAATAGGATGTGTCAAAACCTGACAGAAAAAGCAATTCGTTTCTGCAAACACCTCCTCGTTTGAATAAAATCTTTTTCCCGCCAGCCATTTTTTTTTTCAAATTGGGAAGAAATAGTAGTCCGAGGAATCTGAGACAGACAAGTCTGGAGTGGGGATGTGAAACGAGTTGGAACACTATTTCAATAAATTTTGCGGCAACAACCGCTGAGGTGTCAGCTGATGCGTTGTCGTAATGGAAAAGGAAAATCACTCGACTTGCTCCTTACAAACGCAGGCCAAACACCAAGAAATAGACCGATATGACTGAAACTTGGTGTGTGTTCTTCCAAGAGTTGCTATTAACAAAACTTCGGCACGTGCCAGTAGTGTCATCTCTCTGACTTTGAACGTACTTTTCAAAAGACCCTCCTACACGCATTCTTTTTTTTTTGCTTTTTGGGCTCAGTTGTTAAAATGATTATTTTCAAGGCAAAATATAATATTATATTATAAAATATATCATATATGGGAGTATAATTCGTGCTTACACCTTTTTTGGGTGTCTTGACCGAGTTGCTCCTCCTAAAGGAGGTGTGGGAGTGGTGTGAAGAGTGAACTTTGCTCCAAATTAAACATCATCACAATATTATTCCATCCAACGGGCAATCGCAGCAATAAACCTTCAGCTGCTGTAATATTGTACTTGATTTATTGGTTCACTTGAATAGAGGCATTTAGTTCTCTACAATTTTCAATTCGACCGCTTCATATACCGATATTGCTCCTCATACCATAACACCTTCACGGCTGTGATATCGAATCAAGTACCTTTCCTCCATCCTTAAATAATGGAAATAGTAATTGTATCTATCTCGTCCATACAGATTGAACTTATTTTTGTTACTAAATACTTTTTTTCCATACACCGGGTTGTTATTTGAACAAAATTCCTAACCATGTCGTCTTTGCGAAATTTCTTTGAAGGCGGTTTTTCTTGTAACTTTTTATGCTTCAGATGTGACGCTCTTAGCATAGCCCTCGAACGGTGGATTTGCTGGCTGCAACATTTGCTATTTCTTACATTTTTGCTGTTTCTTACATCTATCGCAGTTCAACCTTTGTAGTTTTGCGATGGGGAGGCAACCTGTTTCACGTAAATATCCACACCATTTGGACTATGAGCAATCTTTTTGGCAATTCGACGATTTGAAAGTCCCTTTGAGTCAAAGATAGCGATTTGACGATTTCACGATCTGCTAAATTTTTTTAACTTTCCCATTTTATAAAAAAGTTTTCGACCAAACACAATAAATGATTAAAAAATTATCCCTTTTCACAAATTTATTGCGCAAATAATGCAAGCAAACTGAGTGCGTCTATTCAAGTGAGCCAATAAATCAAACACAATATTACAATTGCTAAAGTTCTACTGCTGCGAAATACCGTTCGATGCTATAATATTTTGATGCATGTTTATTTTCGAGGTACAGTTCTCACTTGAATTATAACAAACTCTTGTGTCACTAGATCAAATACGGTTGTTTTAATATCCATTCTCTTCAACAAAAATTATTGCTTCCAATCAAGTGAATCGAACTGTATATAATTCTAGCCTATTTTTTAGGTACAGTTAAATTAAATTGAAAAATCTTTTGGCCTTTTCTCGAACATCATGTAATATTTCCAATTATTTTAAACCAAAGATTTAATTTCGACTAAACCTCCTCAAAAACTCCTTCTTAGCCATCTCCATAAAAAGTAGGGATCCTAAACCGTCTCCCCCCCTTTTTAATTTATTGTTACATACGAGGTGTGTTCAAAAAGTATCGCGAATTTTGAATTTTCGCAGGTTACGTGTATTCGATTTTCGTTTTTTTTTGTGGCGATATGTTGGTACTCATGTCTCTCACTCATACCGCCGAGTTCGGGCATTTTGAATGTTCAGTTAATTGTTGACAGATGCTTTGCTTGCACAAGTTTCGGCTCGTCGTCGATTTTTACCTATGCGCGGATGCATTCCGAATGTTGACTGTGTCATACGGAGAAGCTACTTTGGACCAAAGCAACTTTTATCGGTGGTACAAAATGTTCTCAGAAGGCCAAGAAGATGTGAACGACCACACGCGTGCCGCACACCCGAGCACTTCAACAACAGACGAAAAAATTTATGAAATGAAGAAAATGGTAGTGGCCAATCGTCGAAGCCCCATTAGAGAAGTTGCTGAGGACCTAGACATATCGATTGGCTCGTGCCATTCGATTTTTTTCAATGGTTTGGGATGACACGGGTCGCCGCAAAATTCGTATCAAAACTGCTCAACGTCGACCAAAAGCAGCATCGCATGAACATTGCTGATGAGATGTTGGACACTGTCCGCGACGACCCAAATTTCCTCCAGAGGATCATAACTGGTGACGAATAATGGGTTTATGGTTATGACGTGGAAACCAAAGCTCAATTATCTCAATGGAAGCTGCCGCACGAACCAAGACCGAAACAAGCGCGCCAAGTTCGGTCGAATGTAAAAGTTTTGCTTACCGTTTTCTTCGATTGCAGGGGCGTTGTTCATCATGAGTTGTTGCCACAGGGTAAAACGGTCAATAAGGAATGTAACCTGCAAGTTATGCGCAATTTGCGTGAAGCAGTCCGCCAGAAACGACCCGATTTGTGGAAGAACAAAAATTGGCTCTTGCATCAGGATAGCGCCCCTGCTCACACATCGTTGCTTCTGCGCGATTTTTGGCCAAAAGCAACACACTAATGATGCCACAATCTCCGTATTCCCCAGATCTGGCTCCCTGTGGCTTTTTCTTGCTCCCGAAACTGAAGAGGCCCATGAAAGGACGACGAAAAGGAGCTGAACAAGACGAAAAAAGTTATTTTTTGAAGTGCTTCGAAGATTGGAAAAAACGTTGGCACAAGTGCATAATATCTCATGGGGATTACTTTGAAGGGGACAAAATAGATATTAATGAATCAATAAATAATTATTAAAAAAACACAAAATTCGCGATACTTTTTGAACACACCTCGTACATAAGTACAAAAGCGAATCTATACATACATAGGTGGTGTCAGTAGAGCAACAACACCATTCACATGTACATATATATCTTATTTTTGGGATTTGGTATTTTAATTGTCAAAACATCAATCAGAATGTAAAAAATAAACAAAGCAGTAACAAAAAAGCAGATGACTTTAACATTTAAAAAACCAAATCGCAAGAAAAAAATAAATAATCAGTTGCTCTAGTGCAACCACCTTTTATGAACTCGCATTGATACATACACATGTAAGTACTTTCCGGTAAAGTTGGTTAAATAAGAAACAAATTTAAATTACACAAATCTGGCTTACCATTACTCTGCTTATACGAACCAATTGGCTGATTCGCGTCCTGAAATGTCGTTACATCGAACTTTTCCTTGTGCGCACTTGGACCGGCGAAAACTTTTTCCATTTCCGAATCCAAGAATACCTCGTTTGGATCCTCATTCCCGGTGGACTACAAAATAAAACCAATAAGTAATTATTCATTAAATGCTGATAGTTCACTTAGCAAAAGTAAATACATATATGCACTTATGTTTGTATGAATATAATCTTAACAAATTTATCAGTTCTTCTACTAATGGGCCGAAAATAGCAACCGTGTACCACAATGCACACGACAAGACAGATGAAGCCTAGTCACGCGAAAGATGAATCAAATCGAATATTGACTGCTGTGAGGCTTTGACGTTCATCATCAAAATGTATAGCTTGCGGATGAAGCTGCACGTTGCAGCAACAATTAAATGGACTGTCTAGCATGCATGTATGTACAGACATAAATACACATATGTACTTACATATATATGGGCAAAAACATGAGTGCATGAAGCCGCACATTTCGATAGAATAGCGTTAACTTGCTTGAGTGCAATATTATTAGTGTTATTTCAATTGAGTGAAAGGCAGGAACGCATACAAGTCACATGACTTAAATTTATTTTGCCGTTGGACTGTCTGGCATTTTGCTCACTCCTCTAACTATTTGTTTACATTCGCTAATTCATTCGAAGGTAAAGAGGTCTGCAGTTAGTAATTTTAAATGATTGCATGTTACATAAGGAATGCTATAAATTTGATATAAAGACGATACAAATTTATTTATGTTTACTGCACTTGGAAAAATAATATAGTATTAAAAGTAAACGACAAAGGGTGCTCCAAATTCATGTATATTTTTTTTTTAAATGAGGAGGGTACTTTTTTATTTTTGTTTACGCACTTTTAAATTCAGTCAGCATGGCTCGTTGGTGCACGCTAGTCATTGTAACGTCAGCTCCTTCCTCATTTCGAAAGAAATAGGGGCCGATATTGCCGTCAGTGCTTTATGAACATCACGATAAAAAAATATCGAGTATTCGATTTATGAAGCGAAACCCCCTACTCCGTCAGCAGAAAAAGTTGTCGAAAATTAATTGTTTGAGTTTCTTGAAACTTGCACTAACAAAATTCAATGTACTTCAAAACTGCATACTCGAAATTTTTCTAGAAATTCCTGTTAAAAAGTTTAAAATTTTTATGAAAATTCGTTGATTTTTATAAAATTTGTACACAGCTTGAAATTTTCGTTATATTGGTATTGTTGTAGTATAAACTAAAATTTTATAAAAAAAAAGACCTAAAATTAAAACTTGAATAAACAAATAGTCAAAACCTCTCAATATGTGGTGTAACTTCTTTTTAGCGCTGACTGTATATATACAAAAATGCTCAGAACACTGACCGAAACCGATTTAGTAGCCTTCGTTCGACCGTGCGCATGATAACTTGAGCAAAAATTTATTTCAATGAAACATGGTTCATATCTTATTTTTTTTCAATGAGCGAATCCGGTTAATAACCACGCCCATATAGCGCACATTTTCAAAAAATAAAATAAAAATAGTCTTTCTGTTATAAACGAAACGAAATATTCTCAAATTTGATTCCAATGGCGAATCTAAAAAAATTAATAGGACGCAAGCAAAATTTTTGGTAAATGCAAACATCTCGATAACTATATACTAAGTTGTCTAAACTTGGCACAAGTATTGCACCTCGCCTCATTTAGATCTGATATTATTGTCATTGTGATCAAGTAAAACAAAAAACACGCCCACTCTTCATAAGTAAAAAAATTTCGGTCCGTCCATCAAAAATTAAGTTTTACGAAAATTTGAGCAGCTATATAAATTTCGGTCCGGGCGGAATTTAAACTTCCTTACTTCTGTACATTTATTAGGCTTTCCCCTGTTTGTCTGCAAATTACAAAAATTCCATTTACGTCATGGGTAATATCTCTATATACAACTTATGTTTAGAATAGACGAGTAATGCACACCAATGTGTCAATAATTGGCTTTAATAAAACTAAATTGATATTCAATGGCTGGGGAAACGGAATTCATAAGAAAACTAAAAAGGTTTCGACAATTCTGACTCCGCATTCTATAAAATGATAAATGGTTTTGACTTGTCATATTTTAACTAAGTAAAGTACCCTTACGAATACAAGTGTATGTATGTATTTACATATGAATGTGTTAAAATTGTGGTATATGTAGTGAAAATTTCTTAACAGACGCCGGTTGGTGTCTTAATTAAAGCTCAGTTGCATCAGATTTTAAAATAAACTTTAATGTAGGTCTACCGAAATTCGTGTATGTGAAAATAAAAAAATATTCTTTCAAAGTTTTAAGTCAACAAGTTAAGGAGATAAAGCTTTGCGAGTTTTCACTCAGTCAACTTGTTCGACTTGAGGTGTCATGTTTTTCTCGAAAATTGTTTTTGAAGTAAATTGAGATGATTTCTCAAGTCCAAGAGGTTATAGTCCAAGCTGTGTCATATGCAATTTTAATGAAATTATAATGCATTAATATAGGGGATGTCGTGTCTGCTCGTTTGGCTCTTCTCGTATGTTCGCAAATCACATATGTATGTATGTACCGTGTCCAATTGAGGACGAAATCAGCAAAGCATAATAAAGAGTGGTTAAGTTTCAAGGGCCGGTGTTGATTTTGAATAAAATTAAATTTTTTTAGGAAATTATTATTATTCCTCCTTATTATGATAACACTGGTATGGCTCAACTACGTATGGAGCAAAAAATCGGCCAAATGGCCGCCGCAACATCGGCCCTTGAGATAAGCAATGGTGTGCAATCGTCAAATAAAGACATTTATCACTCAAAATTATAAAGAAAATAATTAAAGTAAATTACGCAAAAATAAAATTCTATAACTAATTTTGCGCCACTTTGCACAATACTTGTTATACAACTAGACGCGACTTAAAGGCTACGCTGAAATTTTTATGCACAGCTGGACTTCTTCAGTTCTAAAATGTATTTATTGCTCTTAGGTTAGGTTAGGTTAGGTTATGGTGGTAGTCGGTCTGCACGACCAACTTACTTAGACCTTACAGGTCCGTTGTGATACCCATGTGCTGCACGGGAACCCCATTTACCGTCCTTCGTGGAACCATTTCGTGGCTCTTATGAAACGTAGTATTGATCCCAACCCCACGCCAGACAGCTCTGTAAGAGAATTAAGAAAGTATTTACCTAAGCTCTGATTTTAGCTAGGGCGTGACAATTGCAAAGGAAGTGCTGAACTGTTTCTTCCTCTTCTTCATCTCTGCAACTTCTGCAATATTCATGGGAGAAAACTCCTGGTGTCATATAGTACCTGCCAAAAGCCAATACCAATAACCGGTTATACAGGCCACAACCTTCGAGATATTGTCTCTTGAGAGACTAAGCAATTCCTTTGTTCTTTTCTTGTTCATTTGCGGCCATAGTAGCCTAGCTGTTAGACACGTATCATCATTTCTGTTGTTTTTTATTATTAGTTTACTCGTGGCTATGGATATTCTAATGGTACTTTTATCACTGAGCAGTTGAAGAGCTGTACCTTTTCGGGCTAGCTCATCACCTTTACAGTTTCCCTCAATATATGTATGCCCCGGAACCCAAATAAGGCTGACCTCGAATACGTCGCTAATATCATTTAGGGCCGCCCAGCATTCCTGTGCAACCTTCGATCTTAGTATATTCATTGATTTGATGGCCCCCTGGCTATCCGAGAATATATTTATAGTCGTTTTTGTTACGGCGTGCGTATTTATGTACCTTTTATAGCTAGATCCTCTGCTTGATAGACGCTGCAGTAGTCTGGTAGTCAAACGGATAGTTGCAGTCCTAATTCCTTTTTATTGCTCCTACACGAAGCAGTTTTACTAATAAGACATATTTTTAGGAATTATTTTTTTTTTTAGAATATTGCTTGTTTTGGGATTTACTACTACAAAAAAACCACATAACTGAAAGTTTCAAACTTTCTATAAAATTAAAAAAGAATTCAATAAATTTTAATCGAAATTACAAACTTTTTAATCAGAATTGAATATTGGTTTGTGGTGGCTCAAAAGTCGCATTGATTTTTTTAAATTATTTTTTGCATAAAGCATATGTTCATAAATGGAAAAATGCTCAACATCATATACAACAAATTTGTTTATATGTATGCTCATCAACCCTTTGACTTGCCAAAACGATAACTCAAGGGCGTGTTAGAGTCGCGTTGTTTCATTTATCAGGAAATCAAGTAACAGTGTCATTAACCGGCAACAAACAACTTGCACTATTTACCCGCCAGTCTCACAAGTGTCAATTGCCACTGCATCACTAGCGTTGTAACTAGCGAATCGAGTAACTAACCACTTTTCTAACCTAAGGTAATGGAAGGCGAGAGGAGTTTAACTGATTTCGTGCTAAACCGCAGTGAGCCACCAGCTGATAGTTAACTGACTCCGTGTAATATTATTATTTACATTTATACTTCATAAACATACTCGCACATTTATAGATTCACACATTATTAAATAAATAAACTGAAATGGCTTAAAGCTGTCTTATGGGCGACCCTTAGCTTCTGGCCGATGCTACGACTACTACCATTACGGTTGACTTCTGATTCTTTCTATGATTTTATCGACATACTCGACGAAGCCGAATTTTATGTAATTAGCTGTTACAGCTTTTACGGCACCATAAACACCATTCCCAACATCCTATAACTCATAACTGAATGGAACAAATAAAAAACTGCAAAAGAATTTGTGAGTGTGAAATGTCACCTAGACAACGAGAGAAACTTTAAAGTGTTTGATCGATACTTTCCGAGATATCGGTCACTATAGACATGTACGAGAAAATAACGGATATCTTTCCCCAAACTGATATATTCTATACACATATATGTATATAGAAACACCAGTTATTAACCCAAAATCTTGGGTAATGCATAAAAGGCCCAATTCAATTACGTCCGCACATTTAAATCTAAAGTGTCGTGAAGTAATTGTTTTTTAGTGGGGTTTTTATTATAAAAAACAAAACGATTATCTTGACGTGCACATGAGAAAACATCCAATAAGCAATTTAAAGAAAAGTTAATTGTATAAATGTGCATACTCTAAATATGGAGGAAAAAATTGTGACAATACCGGCATTGGAAAAATCAATAAAATAGAAATAGAAGGGGTGGCAATAGAAAATAGTGAGTTCGAAGAACTAAGAAAAAACATTTTCTTATAATCTGATCAGTTTTAACTGGATTTGCATATGCAAGTGCATAGAAGTGATGATATTGTCAGTACAATTGTACTTTTTTCCGTAAATGCAAATTATAGATAATTTGTCGAGGTTTACAAAAGATGCTTTTATTTGGACACGCATTTTTTAAATTTTTTTTCTACATAAAAAATGTTGCCCTCCTCTAGTTGGGCTCCCAATCCGTCTACGGGTTACTTTTTTCATTTAATTATTGTACCTAAAATATTTATCCTAAACAGCAAACAAAGAAACTAATATACAAGTCGTGTACCTAAAACAGTAAGATGAGGTATACCTAAGTATGAATACGACTGTCAAATATGTTGGGAGTCAGTCCAGTATTAACATAGTGTTAAGAGCTATTCTAAAATTTAATTCAGAAAAATAAATTTTAATATTTTTTTCCAAAGTCAAGCAAGACTTTAACTATCTTCTAAGCATTTAACTAGCGTTAGTAAGTGGCACATAGATGAAGCAACTGATATAAGTGAGCATATTTTGGCAACGCTGGAATCGAGCTGCCTACAATTACATTTGTTTGTCAGGGAGTAGTTATATTAGTTGTTTAGGAGGTACTTGCTAGCAGCGAAACTTGCTCGATAATTTTTTGCTGCTTTCAGATGCAAATGTTCAGTCAATTTAGTTGAGCAGAGATGTCGCGAATAGAAGAGGCCTAATATATATGAATATTTGGAGCATTTACAGGGGTGTCGTAAGTGACGTATTGTTGTAAGGCCTAAGCTTTAAATGTCTAAAAATATGTTTAGGGAAATCGCACGCAATTACAAAATATTTGCTTCTGGTTTTGATTCCTCTCACCGTTAAAAACTTTGGGACATAAGACAAGCGAACTTTATAACACTTTGGGAATCACCTAAGCGAATATAATGAAAAAAAAAAGATTAACTTATATTTTTTGTACCAATTAATGTTTTTCTAGAACTTTTTTCACGAGCTAGTTTGCTTAAATAAATAGCAACTTCTGCTCAGCTGAGGGTCTTGCTCAGTTTTGTTTTCTAGAGGGTCGAAAATATCCGGCATTCGCCTGAGGCGAGTAGAGCAATTTGAGAAAGGAAAAAGCAAAGTTTGGCAGCTCGAGGGCAGGGCGATATTGTAGCAAGAAAATAAAACATCATTCGATTTTCTTACTTTATTAATGAATTTCTATAAAACCTAACACAGATGATACCTTGCACGTTCTTCTCTGCATTCGAAAATTATTAAAGAAAGCATCATTTTCCATTTTATTAATTATCATACTGCCATGAAATTTCTTGTTCTGGGTGTTTTCTAATGTGCTTTTTTTATTTATGTTGTAACATGAGTAGAAATAGCACGTCGTTTTCCTTTCTCTTAATTCTTATTAAAGCGATTGTGTGATTTATTCCCGCATCTTCAGTTGAATGAAAAATATTTGATGGCACAAACTTAAAACCCAAGTAAATCTGCAATGCAGTGCAAAATCGACCAAGTGTTAGAGCTGAATGTGATACTACTGCTCTAGTCAGTTCCATTGGGCCATAGTGCACTGCGACTTTTGATGTGGTATTTTGTACTTGACCATACCTAAACTTTACTACTGCAAGGCAACTTTACATTTTGGATGTCAACCTCTGTAGCTAGAATCTCCATTATTAATACTGAGTTTGGTAAACTATTTTATTTCCGAATTGAATTTTTATACTTATTCATTATGTAAATATTGAATTTTCCACTCCTTTGTTTATGAAACAACGAATTATATATAAAATATGCAACTGTTGAATTCAAATCAAAGTTTTTTTTTTCAACTATTGAAGTGTTTGGCACCTCACCATGAGTGAGTTGGTCCATTAGATTTCGTAAAGTAAACAGTGCAACATTATTGCTGATGTTGATAGTATCTCCCCGTCATCTGCATGGTTATTTGACTTATCAGTACTAGCGTGGTGGCTGACGAATGATATTACAAATAGAGGGAGGACAATTAACTGCCTCCTAGTGCATGTTAACATTAAACTCCGCAGTTGATTGTAAGCAAAGTCGATTGGCGCGAGACTAGTCATGATGTTTAGTGAAATCCGCTAATTCAGAACTAGCTGCGTTCACTACAAGGTATGCTTTGAGTATGGAAGTGTGTGTGCTGATATAACCCCATATACAAATATTTCTTAGGCTAATTACTGGCAAAAGCAAATATTTTTTTACATTTATAAATAGAATGCCGCATAGGCATTCTTTTTTATTTATGTTAGGCAGTAATATGTAAAAGCTAAACAAAATTGTCATTAGGTCACGTTCATTTGTCTATTTGTGAGTGTAAATTTTTTTGTTTTCTTTGCTATCGAATTTTGTATTGTAACTTTAGACACAAATGTATTGCAATATCATTTCCTTTTATATTTCCTAGGAACTAAGTTTAGCAGACAAAATGAAAAAGTTGGCTCTTATTTACGAGGTGTGTTCAAAAAGTATCGCGAATTTTGTGTTTTTTTTCAAAAATTATTTATTTATTCTTTAATATCTATTTTGTCCCCTT
>JAYXIM010021329.1:0-34460 GCA_037575425.1 Anastrepha fraterculus | reverse complement strand
ATACGGGTGTAGGATCAAGGTTATATTGCGAAGAGTTTTTTTATCAATGAATCCTTTAAACTACCGGATCACTGTAGTGTTTTTCAAGCGGAAATAAATGCTATTCATGAAGTGTTAAGATGGTTAGAGATAAACAGAATATCATCAACAGATATCAGTATTCTATCAGACAGCCAAGCTGCCCTACGGGTCCTGGATGCATTTCAAACATCATCAAGGAGTATCTTACATTGTAGCCAATCTGTTAATGAAATGGCCAAACAATATCGTATCATCTTATGCTGGGTTCCAGGCCACAGAGATATACCAGAGAACTGTAGGGCTGACCAACTTGCAAGAGAAGGTACCTGTATGCCAAACATAAATAATTTTATGGGGGTACCTCTCGCAGCTTGTAAGCTACTTGTTATGGACGCACTAATCAATTCTGTAAATCATAGATGACTTAGTGTCAGTACCTGTGAAATTACTCGACAAGAATATTATAAAATTGAATGGACTTCAAATTAGGACCTTAGTAGGGGCTCTCACAAGGCATTGTCTCATAGGAAATCAGGCAAGGAGATTAAGCGTTTACGTGCATGATTTTCGTCGTAGCTGTAGGAATGAAGAGGAGCCGGAAACAATTCAACACTTTTTTTGCGCATGCTCGGTTCTAGCCAGAAGCAGGAACCGATATTTAAGATTCTACTACTTAATCAATATAGATAATCTATGTACTTTAGGTACCAACAACCTTTTGCGCATTGTCCCAAATTCAGAATGGTTCAATCTGGAAGGGGATATGTAACCCAGCCCCTGTGGCTCACAACGGACCCTCTGTGTGCGATGCGGCTTCCAAACCTTACCTAACCTAAGGTTTGACAAGTCATCAAGAATCGTTTAATGCCAGAACAACGCCAACGTGGAAATATACTTTTTAAAAAATAAAAATAAATCTTGTTCGCGAAGTTCTTAGAGCAGTGGCGGCATCACCGCTCCTAACTGCTTCCAAAATAAGGAAGGATCTGCCGCTATGGAGAATAACAACCGCTATCGAGCCAGGCTGACTGAATTTTTGTGTCCAAAAATTATTCAGCTAAACATTGACGACATTTGATTCCAACAGCACGGCGCAACTTAAAACGCCGCTAAGACTGAATTTCAGTCCAACTGCATACATTCGAGTGTATTTCTGCCAGGAAAAAGCTTCTCATAGAAGCCTTTTGCCATTCGGAGTCGGCATAAAACTTTCTTTGTGGCGTCCCTCCTGGACTTAAATCTTCACATCTGTAACCGATCCGGTAATCGTATGAAAAAACAATTTCGTGATTCGTCAGTCGTAATATCTGACGAACCGTAATGCCCTCTCGATTTATAATGATTTTTAAGTCCTACTGCGTTTTGAATTGAATTTTTGATTTACAATAAATGCAGAATTATCGAAATAATTTGAAAAATTCCTTGAATTAAGCAAAACCTAGCATGCACCGATTTTGAATTTTCTATTTAAGTTCAAGTTATAGCGCAGGATATGAAAACATAATGAGGAGGCAGCTGAGTGGTCGTAGTAATCCATTGGCATTGCCGCGCACATCGTACGCATTTTATAATTAATTTTAGAAAGTTTATTTATATAAACCATCCATTGCATGTTTTTAAGACTTTTTCGTTTGTCAAAGTACAGCAGTCTGTGAAATAATATCGACCGTTCTGCGACTTCTGTTTCTTCGTGAAACGCGTGCATTGAATGATACGATGACGGATGTCATCATTCCGAAATTAACTCGAACCTTTAAAATAAAGTCCGTTCACTTATGCCGTAGTTCGAAATATGAGTTTTTCAGTGCCGAGTTATAAAAGACTGGCTTATTAAAATGTTTTAGATGGCGCCATCTTTTTAATGAGTTAATCCGTTAGAAGGTACATCCCTAGCTGACTTCCAGTGAAAGCTTGGTGACATTCGCTTCAGTGGAAGTGAAGTTATTGCGTCTAAAGTGTCAGTATGTTTGTGTCATCGATACAAAAATGAGTTTCGAACAAAGAGCTAATATCAAATTTTGTTTTAAAATCGGTAAAACATTTGCCGGAACATTTGAATTGATCGAAAAAGTTGATGGCGATGATTGTCTATCTCGTGCCAGAGTTCGTGGTTGTGAGGACAGAAATGACAATAAATATACGGGCCGCCTAGAATCAATAATAACTGGAGAACCGAAATCGTCGTTGAAATTCATTTTATGGAAAGTTTTATGCACTCTCCATTCTCAAGTTAACTCAGGACCAAAAATTGCTCGGAACTCAACATTCGAAAGACCTCATTAAAGAAGCGAGAAAAGACCAGAGCTTCCTTAACAACATTGTAACTGGTGATGAAACGTGGTGTTTCCAACATGAACCTGAAGCTTAAAGTACCGAATGTAAGACCCCAGACGAGTCACCACCCAAAAAATCGAGTTTGGAGAAGTAAAAAACCAAGTCGATGCTCATTTATTTTTACGATTCCAAGGGAATTGTCCACAAGGAATTCGTGCCAATGGGCCAAACCGTCAATGCAATTTTCTAACGTGGCGTTGTGAAGCGTTTTTTGCATCGCATTCGACGAATTCGCCCTGAATACCGCGAGGGAGGAAACTGGCGTTTATTACATGATAATGCACCAACTCTTGCGACTGATTTTTTAGCTAGAAATCATATTTTAACCATCAATCACTCACCGTATTCGCCTGATATGGCTCCCTCAACCCATTCGGAAAACTAGCATTTGTGCGTGAAAGGAAAACGTATTGCGTCCGTAGAGGCGATCCAAGAGGCTTGTACCGACATCCTGAAGGACATTCCGGTCAATGACTTAGATCGCGCAAAACAGTGTATCGAGGCCACAGGGGACTATTTTGTATAAATAAACTCGAAGTTATCAGAACAAAGCTCTTGTCGTTTCTATTTTAACTCAGTCTTGTTTATTTTGGACTTCACCTTGTACGTTCACAAATTTGACGAATTCAGCCAAACTTGGAGGTTTTGCGTCGCTCTTAAGTGCTTTGTGTGAAAAATACTTCTCTTAGGTTAGGTCGAGCTTTTACACGGAAAGCCAGCAAAACTCGTTGCATCGAGATGGTGTTTCGTGACGAAGATTCGAAACAAGTTTAATGCTTTACTATTGTTGCCTGAATCTACGACGAAAGTTATCGAAAATCATCACATGTTTCGAGTATCTGTAAACATCACAAAAAGCGCTCGTTCAACAAAACATTCTGAGTGCGATTACTTTTAAAAAGACCAAACTTTACGTTGGCAATCCCACATAAGACATATTATGTCTCAAACCTTAAGCAAACCTTGCACTAAGAATAAATTTACATGTCTTAAATAAATATTTGTAAACTCGTACGAATAACTTTCCATTTTCTATATGCTGTTCTAAGTACTTGGTGCTTAGTGTTTACATTTTGCTAACTTAGCGAATGCTAAATAACATTTTCCATACCAAATACACTGAAGCTAAGTTTTTACACAGAAACACCAGCACTATTTGCCTATTCACTACGAATATTTGATTTTCAGACAACACCAAAAGTATTAAGTATACAGTGAGCTTACTTTGCTTATGCTGAAAACGCCCACAGAACAAGTTGCCGAAGAAGTAGTTTTTCCTGAAGTGTTTATGCGAAAAGGGTTTTAAACACTTAATAGGAGAATAATTTATCACTTAGTATCGATTTTTTTATTTAGCAAACACAATAGCAGTAGTTGTTCTTGTTGTTGCACTCAAAGGTGGCTTACGCTTTTTAATTTTTACTCATAAACTGCAAAATAGAATTTTATTAATTAGTTATTAAGTAAAAGCACAAAGACGACGCTCGTGTCCTTGCAGAGAAGCGCAGGAGTAATGCACTGGTTCGCTTTTGGTTATTTTGGAGCTATGAATATTTCACATTTCTTTTATTTTGCTTATATCAAGGGGTACATATTACGCGGCGATGTCGTTCTTAATTAGTAGGTACTAAATTTGTCAAATGGGATGCGTTTCAAAGGAAACAGGCCTTTTTGAAAAGAGCCTTTTTTTTGATGGCGCCATCTATTTGTGATATTCTGCGTTCAAAAGCTACAATTTTTCCGACTTTCAGCAATATGTGTGCAATTTCTTTTTTCAATTTGGTAAACATTTTATCGAAGCTTTACAATTGGTGAACTAAATTTAAGTTGATGAAAGTCTATGCCGTGGTACAGCTCGTGAGTCATGTATGTGACTTAAATATAGTCCTGAGGATACAAATAATGGCGAATATACATGCCAACCTTTCGGCATTACCTTCCGTAGAAAATTCCATCAAAGCTGCATTAGATTCACGAAAAATCAGTACACATCTTCATTGAAATTCATAAAATTATACAAAAACACTAAAATTTCCTTTACTATTGTATAATATTGTGACTAGTGATGAAACGTAAGTCTTGCCATATTACATATAATCCAATTGCCAGAATGCCATGCGGGAGCCCACCAGGTGAGCGAAGGCCCCAAAAAATCGCTTCTGAGCCGAGGGAACACAGATATTATCAATAACTCCGGGAAGAAATATATATTTTAAACACACTGTAGTATCACATGGCGATGGCGCCACCAGCTTCCTTTCGAATACCCTAAGCCGTAAGCCCTCTACATTCCTTTTTCTGTAGCTTTAAGTTCGATGAAATTCTCGTTTATTTATAGGATATGACAGAATTGGCATACTCTTCAGGAGCTACTCTCATACATGCACATCCATATAAAAAAGTACGAATTAATTGCAATAGAAGCAATTACAAACTGGCGCGCGCGCGTAAAAAAATGTAGGGACACACACACACACACTCACTCGCGCCTGTGCCAACTACGAGCAACAGGAAATTATTCAAATACGGCGAAAATACACCACGTACCGTTATATACAGTTACATATGTATTTATAGCTAGTCTCGAAACAAAAACACAACTGTCAGTAGTACGCGGAATAGGGTAAAAACACGTCCGCCCAGCAATGCACGACTCAAACAACAGACAACACGTCGCAGCGAGCGGATCGATCGAACCGTAATAACAAACGAGAGTTTAGGTTATGAACTTGTTGCGTGCGGTTTCTCGCCTTTTCGCTGATTTATGGGTTCGGCTGATAGTCGTAGCTGCGATGCTGACGTATAAAGCGACTGTGACGTTGAAAAATAAATAGACAAAATCAGGTAAGTCACGGGCATTTCGCTAGCGTTAACGTTGATTTTGGCTTGGGCATTGCAAGTGATGAGAACAAGCACATCTGTTGGCTGACAGTAACAGCAACAACTACAGTGACAGTGACAGCCACCGTGACATCTCGCCCACTGCTCAATGAATTCGCCGGGTCGGTATTAGTGATGCCAATTCCGGAATCTCGGGATTCCCGTGCTTTTCATATGCCTACTTATTTATTACAATAAAAGCTTTTTAATTTTCCAGAAACTTGCTTTAATTTACTTCCACAATATTGTGTTAACTGATTTGAATTAAAAGCTCCACCATTAAATATATATATGGGGCATTCTTCGCCAACCGGACACCCCCATCTGCCCAGAACAGTTTTTATAAAAACATTTTTTCCCTATGCCGAAATAAAAGCTTATGTCATGTACTTTAATTTGTCATGTGGCACTTTTTAAATATTCAAGTTGGACCTACTTTTCTAAAGGGATTAATGCATCGATCTCTTCTCGATTTTCCCGACATTTTTTAGGCGATAATAGTTCTGAAAAGATTTATTTTTAATAGTTTATTCGGTTAGACTTTTCTATAATTTGTTCAAATTATTTCTGTACCGTTTGACGTGTGAAGTACATCAAGAACTAGTGCTGTTAATGAAACAGTCGAACGTTGCACCAGAATCTCTCTCTCTACTTTTCTTAACAAACTACTTCATTTTTTTTTTGGTGTTTTCCAACATATTTGTCAATATTCGTCGTCCATCTTGAATATTTAAAAAGTGCCACATGACAAATTAAAGTACATGACATAAGCTTTTATTTCGGCATAGGGAAAAATTTTTTTTATAAAAACTGTTCTGGGCAGATGGGGGTGTCCGGTTGGCGAAGAATGCCCCATATATATATATATATGTAAATAATTGACGCGTACACCCTTTTTGGATGTTTGACCGAGCTCCATAATAGAATATAAGGTATGGCCATCCAAAGCAAACTTGTGAGAATAACTTTGTCTGTTACGTCACGGCGGTTTTGTCAGCAGAATCAGTCGTTATTCAGATAGCAATGCAGGCATATGAAGAGTGGTTGCGCTGATTTTTTTTTGTATACCAAAAACACAATCTCAGTTTTTATCCACTTCTGCTCATTGTCATAATCCCAGTTCCGTCAGCAAATCAGATGCTGATGATTTTGGCCACATCTTTACATTTTATAAATCGTCAGATATATGTAAATATATTTTAATAATAAACTCAAAAGAGATTTTAGTTTCGAAAATTATTCAGAGAGTTAATCGATTATGTCAGACGTTTTCTCTTTTCTAACGAATCCTCATAACATATGGGCTAATGTTCGATTTTATTTCTGTACATTACCATATTTTCCTGCAATTAAGAAAGAGGTCAAAACTATACTTTAAAAATTACAGGCTGAATATCCTTGTGAGGAAGATTTAAATGAATTTAAGCGAAATGGAAAATTGTAAGGAAAAGTTGCATAATTCATTAAACCAATCAACTCGAAATCCCCCTTTACATCGAAAAACTTATAATATAATTTATCTGAAATGCTGATGAATAAGTTGAAATACTTTGTTATGGTGGAGATACGTCTTGAGGCCGGAAAATGTTTTTTATCAGCAGGTTTTGTACATAAAAATTTCAGGTCTGGATTAAAAGACTCCACTTTAAATGCTTTGGTTTTCTTATGTATATATTTATTTATTTATTTATTTATTTAATTAATTAATAGTCTAAAAATACAGTATTTCTTACAGACTATGAAAACAGATTAATGCTGAATAAATTAATCAAAGTAAAATTAAACTTATAATTAACTAGTTTCAATTGTAATGAGTGAAAGAAAAAGAATACATTTTTCATAATTTACAGAAGAAGATTAGATTAATACTAAGAATTTAGTTCAACAATTCATTTAGAACCAATTTGAAGTGATTCTTTGTGGAACAGAAATCCAGGCCAGTATGATTTGAAAGCGAATTAAAATCACCCACAGTTCTAGAAATCGGAGCATTGGAAGCATAATTAGCTCTTGCCATCCCTAACCAGAAAAAATCATGATTCCGTAAACTTCGCTGAGGAATATTGAAATTGATTTTCTCGAGCAGCGATGGGGAGTCAATAACCCCATTTATCAAATCGAAGAGGAAAGTAATGGAGAGAATAGTCCTTCTAATATCTAGTGATTTTAGATTTATAAGCAAGCACCGACTATTATAGGATGGAATTGGATCAGTGAAATTTAAAGAACGCAATGCATAACGCACAAAAGCTTTCTGGACACGTTCAAGCCTACTAATATGACGAGCATAATATGGTCTCCAAATAAAGACGGCATATTCCAACTTTACGTGCCACAATAACAATTAATAAATATTTTATTTCCTTAAATATTACTTTAGTTATATACCAAGTAATCGTTTGTTTTATGGAGTAGAATAAATATGCCTAGGCGTTTTGTTTAGTATGTTTTTGTTAAAACTTAAGTTTTGTACGTTCAAAAATTCTTTGCAGTCGCATTTTTATTCGAATCACATAGTTTTTTATATACAATTTAAAAAATGTATTGCCTTAAAATTTCCCACAAATGATTTTTAAACTCAATTTATCTTACATTTTAGTTAGTTTCATGTCATGGTACATTCAGCTAATGAATTTTTACACAAATTTAAAAAGTTACATTTCAATGTGATTCTTAGGATCACGGAAATACTTTAAAAATATTCCGAAACCATGGAATGAAAATTGTTCGCTAATATTTTCATCCCTAGTGGGTAGTATGCAGAAACTATCCGGTGTTTTTGTAAATGCATGAGAACTATCGGCATCGGTAACTATGGTTTGGCACTTGAGAATAGCAAAGTGTATGTTATTCCATCATCGCTCGGTAGGATTTGGTGACGCACCACAATCGGTTAAGTCCAAGGATGATAGATTACTGGGTTTGGACAATAATTATGATGAAAAGAAAAAATGTCAAGGGAATGTCAATGGGAAAGCCGAATTATGCACGGTAATTTCACATACATATATTCACACACTCGTTGTTCAGACGGCAACAAAGCGACATTTTTTTTCGTATATCACTAACACATTCTTAGTTGTTTCGTAAACAAATCGATTCATAACGCCTGCTACGTCAGCCCAACCTCAGAATCTGTTGAATTCGCTGAGAGACGGCTAACGGTCTAATATTGGCTACACCATTAAACATCTTTTCACCATGGGTTAACTCATCGATGGTGAAGTGTGAGTTCATCAATATAGAAATATTTAGTAATGGTCTGTTGTCGGTTTCAGCGACGGACTCTCCATTAGTACCTGTCAAATCTGTGTTTAGTTGAGAGATGTTTACGTTGAAAATAATGACAGGTTTGGTCTTGTAGATGCAATATGCGTCAGCATTTATGCATATATATTTATGTAGCTAATTTCGGGCACCAAAGAAAAGGTATGCAGTTCCCAGCAAACTATTATATATTTGCTCAAACTGAATGGAGGTAAATGAAAAATTTAAATGATTTTTTTTTTTTGGAAAATTTTAATTTAAGTCAGAAAGTATTTCGTGCCTAAAAACTATAAGAAAAGTATTTGGTTTTTTTGATTATAATAAATGCTAAATCAAATAGGATTTTTGCCGTCACTAAAAACCAATTATTAAGTATTCATCTTTTCATGCATGCGTATGAAGAAAAGTATTAAAACTTCAATGAATACTGAATACAAGACCCAAAACGTAATTAACGTTTTTTTTTAACTTTTCAGAATATTATTTAACGAAAAGTGACTAACTTATTCCTTTAAAAATTATTTTTTAATTGGATTTCACATGTGCGGAGTATAACCTTGACCTCAGCTTTATTTGCTTCTATTTACTATCAAAATTATTAAATGCGGTGGTTTAAAAATAATGTAAGCAGCTTTTGGAGTTAGGTCAGTGTTGCTGCAGGGAATAAGCATATTGGGAGTTTGCCAACTTAACTATGAACCAGAAAGTTGATAAGCTTTCATTTTGATGGCTGTTAGTTATACCAAACATAACAATTTGGGTATAAGTAAGTCTTCCTCTCAAATATTTCTTACCTAGGGGAAGTACCTGTTAATAGGCTCTATTATTTAATGTCAAATTTTGTAAGCAGCGTAAAATTTGCGTATGTACCCCGCCCAAAAATTAATGTATGCGTTTAATACCCCACCCATTTCAACATATCCAGGTAATTCAGCAAATTCATATATTTTATTCTATGGAAATTTACAGATTTTAAATAGAAACTCTATTTGCCTTCTTTTCTTATCAGTGCTGCTGCTACCGTTGCTACACCTCCGCACAAATAATTGCAAACGAGTTTGAAAATTTTAAATGGTAGTAGATTAATTTTTATCAATTTTGCTGTTCCTAGAAAAATAACAATATTTCATTGAACAACTTAATTAAAAAAAAAATTGGTGGCAAAATTGCATTTAAGCTTTTATTAAAGACTTTTAAACAACTTTTTTGCATGCGCAAATCAGAGTAGTAAAAGTAAAATTATAAGTAGATGTTAAGGGAGAAATGTGCGACCCATGGTTGTTTCCAATCTGATGTACTGGTAGAATCAAGGCAGAGCATTATTCAACGATGCTGGACACAAAATAAAAGCAAGAAATGGACCCTAAAAATAATTTCATGTGCAAATAAGTTAACGACTCTAATCGCATTAGGCGTGTAGTCAAAAAATTTGTTTCGCTCAAAAATCAATAAGGATTTTACAATAGCCTGACCATAGACCTTATTGAAATATTGGCATGCAAATTGGATATATTATTTGTATATCTCTGGTGTCCGCCGTAACGGAATGGGTGGAAAAAAATGACAGAAAAAGTTTTTTCTAATACCGATCGCCCCTCGGCAGGCAATGGCAAACCTCCGAGAGTATTTCTGCCATGAAAAAGCTCCCCATAAAAAACAAGAACTATTTGCCGTTCGGAGTCGGCTTGAAACTGTCGAACAACATCAAGACGAACACCTCAAATAGGAGAAGAAGCTCGGTTAAACACCGAAAAACGCTGTAAACGCCAATTATTTATATAGGTATGTTTTTTATACTTCTATAGTACAAAAATAGAAAATTATAAGAAGCCGTAAAACACGTTGTCCAGATCAATACCATCCAATTCCGGTCATAAAAAATCGTTAATCATCTCTCCTATTTAAAACCTAACACCTGTTATTGGAAAACCCTATATATTTAACGGCATTATAAAATTTACTGAATCATTAGTGATTAGTCGAAAAAACCCTTTGTTCCTTTTTTATTTATGCACAAAAGATAATTTTTTGTTTAAACTTCGGTTAACATTTTCTCGTCTGATTTTTACTTATAACGAATGACTTTTATTAAGGTCACCTCTTCATTTCTTCAGCTCTTGCAGAACGCCATTGTGGGGAACTATTAAATGCTGATAAAATTAATAAATACAGTTATCAATTATCGTATCTGGGCACGTGATACTTATGGTTAGATATTTAAGAAATATGCGATATTTTCCTATCAGCAGCATATGTAGGCTCGTTGCATGTCGTAATTGTTGCCAAAAATTTGCTTATCAGCAAAGATTTTTCATTTAATTGTTGGACTGAGAATTGTTTGCGACATAGATTTTTCATTATATAATTACATTTGACACGCCTTCATTATTAAGATATGCGTTAAGCTTTATATGACATTTGATTGCCTTATCACAATGCTATAGAATTCCATTTGATTAATTTATTGGAATACATTCATATAAACCAAAAGTCCCAAAATTGTTTAATTGAGTTTGCATTTTGAAGAAATGATACGAAAGAATGCAAGAAAAAATTTTATTTGTAACAAATAAAGTAAACGGTTTAAAGTAAATATTTTCGACAGGAGTGTAAACTTAAATTAATAGCTTTCAAGTGTTTTGATGCGGGTCTAATGTAAACGTTTGTAAATTTTTGTTTGTATGCACGTATCAAAACTTTCGATATATTTTAATTAATTCCTCCTGGCATTTTGATATTTTACCAAATATTTGCGTACCTGTTTAAGGCTGTTTGGCATTTAGTCACAAGTGTTAGCTGACTTTTGCTTAATTCTTCAACAAATATTTATGTAAGATATTTTATTTTAATTTAATTTAATTTCTTGCGTCCCAAACCCATCACGATCCTCATACAAACAAAACCAATCTTGCGCACTGTACATATATACATATATCAGGTGGTGTCGCATTAAGTCACGCGCTGGTATCAAAAGACGTCAACACCGGTGGGTGTCAATGTTATACTACTCACAAGCCTTTGTACATACACAAGCCTTTATATGTACTAAAACTGACATTGACTGGGGTATCGATAATCACACTAATTAGCGCCAAAGATTGAGTGTCGTGTAATTTCGTCGAATTTCGGTGTTGGTTTGGTGACATACGTGCAGTAGTAGTTGCTACATACATATATGACCTGCCAATGCCAGGACTTCAAGGGCGGCAAAATTTTCAATTTGAAAAAAACAAAACCAGCATTCATACAAAATCATCATGATGGAAAGAATACTGAGAATTACTTGGCTCTCAGCGAATTTGACAACGAGTTACGTGATTTTAGCTCCAGTATGGCCAGATTACCATTTTAGTAACTTGATTTAGCATTTTTTTTGTTATTTAGTCTCGGAGTTTTACTTTTTTCTTTATGACATTTTTCTGGCCTGTTCTAATTAAAATGTATTGTTTACAATTTTGTAAAATATACATTTTTTAATAATTATTTAAATAATTCACTCAGTTTTATTTAGCTTTACTTTTTTTTAACATCTAGTGGCATTACCCGCGATTGAAGGTATTGTTGGTGTTCTTCTGCCTTCGGCAGTCAAATCTCTCTCTCGCTACTGCAGTGTTGCCTAGCTTGGGATATAAAAACGCACTAAAATGCCCATTTAAAGAAAATGAAACACTAAATTTTTATTGAATCACTTAAAGAACTTTGTATTCGTGACAAATTGTCTTTAGAATGTGCGTTTTTTTAAATAAATGGGTTATGGTTATGTATAATTTAATTTATTAGTTTTTTTTTTGTTGAGCGAAACTCTTTTGTTAAGGGAACGACTTTTTTGCTATATTTGAGGTTATGTAACTAGATAAGGTACTATTTTTATAAAAATGTCTTTATGGTTTCTTTAGTATTTTCGGGCATTTTTTTGCTTAATGCCCTATGTCCCACTAAGGATTGATGGCCGGAAGAAACGATTACACCTCTATGGTTTTAATCCGCATTCAGAAAGTTCAAACGATTTTTAAAATGTGTAAAAAGGTTTTCAATCTTACGAAGAGTTGAGAGAGGGACATTTAATATTCTTGCATAACCTTAAAAGGAGCAAAACATTCAATTTTCACTTTCAAAATATCAAATTTTATAAAATCAACAAAAAATTTCATTACCACTAAAATCTTCTCAGAGTGGCCTTTTTTAACCTTCTTTTGTATAATAATACAGTTTTTTTTAACTGAAAGTTTCGGTAGCTTTAAATTAAAAAAAAAGAAACAAACACAAAACTTCAAAATTTTCGCATTTTCGGTATAAAAAAGCGCTAAATTTATTGCGAAGAGCAAATGCTTGGCAATACTGCACAACTTGGAAAAACGTGACGTCACGTACTCTCTGGCGCAATCTTCTTTCTATCATTCTTGCAAAATCATTCATACATTTTTATTTTGACCTTTACGTGCTCCACTGCTTGTTTGTTTGCCTACAGCAGCTGTCTAGTTCACAAGTGTCAAATAGGATTGACATACGACGCCATTTACCAAACTTATAAATTTTTTAATGGGGTGATCAATTTTACGTACAAAAAAACAAACTATGTAGCATTGCTGCATTGACTCTCAAGATTTAACGTTGTTGGCCAAAAGTCTGCAGAAATTTATGGTGGTCTTGCTGATTTGCAGAGCAACCCAAAATATGTTCCAGCGTGTGTTTTGGCACGCTTACGAACAACAAGCCGCTGAAATGTGTCCACATTTTACAAAAAAATATAAAATGTTAACTATATTTCTTAGAGCTTCCTTCAGAAAATCCTTGAAATGATGGAAAACTGTTTCGGTAAAGATATTTTAAAGAAAACAACCGTTTACGAGTGGCTTGAACTCTTTAGAATATATCGTGACGCCATCGAGGATGATGGACGTAGGTGCAGGTCATCAACATCAAAAACTGATGAAAACATCAGTAAAATGAAAGAAAAGTTGACCCATAACCGTAAATTAGTCATCAGAGAACTGGCAGAGGACTTGAACATTGCTCATAAATCCACTGAGGGCATTGTACATAGGTAATGATTTGGGTTTGCATCCTGTTGCTGCAAGGTTGGTCGTTGGTCGCAAAGGACTTGAATTTCAAGCAGAAAACGGACCATGTAGATATCGTCAAATACATTATCTCTGGGGTTAATTACGACCCAACATTCATCAAACGCATCATTACTAGGGATGAGGGGGGATGAGACGTGGGTGCTTGGGTTTATGAATACAAAGCGCAATTCAAACATCAGACGAACAGTGGAAAGCTCCAAGCGAACCGAGACCAAAAACAGTAAGCCGTTTTCAGTCAACAAAGAAAGCGATGCTCACGATTTGCATGGATTACAACGATTTTGTGGTGTTCAATACAAATTTTTGGCAGATAGTCAGAGAGTTAAGAAGTACTCTTATTTGGGTGTTATGAGACGTTTATGTGATGCAATTCACCAAAAAACAAAGGCTTTGTGGGAAAACAACTCTCGAATTTTGCATCATAATAACACACCATCGTACAGTGCCATCGTCATCTGAAAATTTTAGGCCAAGAACGAAATTATTTACAAGCAACAACCATCGTATTCCCCTGATATTGCTACCTGCGACTTTTGACTGTTCGATCGACTAAAAAAACCAGTACGGGGAACGACTTCTCCGTTTTAACAGACGAAAGGAAGTAACATAAAATCGAGGACTACTCTGATGGCTCCACTGAAAATAGAATCCAAAAACGTTTCAGAAGCTGGATCAAACACTGGCATTAGGGCGTTGCAGTTGATGAGGAGTCTTTTGGAAACGATAATATCACTTTTGAGGAATAAACATATAATTTGAGGTTTCTGAATACGTTCCGGGATCTTTCGTCAAGGTGGTATACCAAAATTTTCAACAACACTTAGAACTGAAATGTATTACATTTTTTTCAAAACTTATTCAGTATAGTCCCTATTATGCTCAAGCCCACTTAACTAATTTTTAGAAACATTTACGTTATTTACCAAAATACTTGCTGCACTTGACCAAGAACCGCTAAAATGCTGAGTTTTGAGTATCTCATCCATAGCTGCGGTTTTAATGACAAACAAGTAATCGACATATTTAATAAGCAAATGTGATTTGCTGGTCGATTGCTCCTCAAGTTCGGTCAATAGCTCCTCCACCGCCAATGCCGATGAGCTCATTGGCACTCCTGAGTGTTGCTCAGACACTGGAACGTTGTATTTCAAATAGGGATTTTCTTTAAAAAAAACTTAGCCATAGTCAAAAACATATATTTTCTTTTTAAAGTTGGTGATCTTTAAACGTATTCCCCATTGAGGCTATGATACATACCTAGACCGAAATCTACCGGAATGCTGGGAAACAGAGAAACAATAAAACAACTACAAGTGACACAAGACTTTCATCATCAAACTTCTGGTATACATCTTTAGTTCTGTTTTGAATTCCAACGCGTCTGACACATTGTCTTTGGAAGAGTTGTAAAATTTGTAAGAACGTAGGGCAGAGAAGTCTACATTCTCCGCGGAGTAAACATATACAAATTTGTAAACTTAATATTTGGACGATATTTGGATATTTGTATAACTCGGCGCGTATTGTAACGTAAAAATTATGAAATAAAATTATAGGCGCGTGCAAGATATATAAAATTGTGTTAAAATAATAATAAATATCCTCTTTAAATTTCTTTTATATTCTTATTGCAATGGAATTTGAAATTGATGAAGTAACTATAAGAGCTAGAATTCATATTTGGCAACCCTGTATTTTACACATGTTTCATATTTCACTTCCTTAATACATTTCTCTTACTCCTTCGAAAACTACTCGCCGTAGTAGTTTCTTTTTCCTACTTAATTTCTCAAGGTTTTGGGACCAGCACGCTGCCACTGCTTCATCGATTATAATATTCTAACACCCTCACTGGAGACTCAATTCAAACATGTTTTATTAAACTAATTCAAATTCATTAATAACATTTTAGCAATGGTAAAAGTCATAATAGTAATAATTATAACGCCAGCAATAATTTCTTTCGTGTTTAGGTAACTAAATTTAATTTTGCCTTCTACAAGCTTTTCACGAATTCTTGACATCGATTTGTTTAGTACGAACATGATAATTGTTGTTTATAGCCAATTTTATGGTTCCTGGATTGTCGCAGTAAATTTGCATTGAAGGCGTAGCATTAGTAAATGGACCGATGCTTATGCTGGTCACCGGCCCAATCAGAGTCACAATACCTATCGCGCCATGTGATCGTTGGAATATTTTCGATATGTTAACTTCATGTCAATAGTGTATTTTAAGTAGCGAAGCATCTCTTAACCGCTGTCCAATGGATCTTGCTAAATGTGACATTAAAGCAGTTCAGCGTACTAATAGTAAAGTTAATATTCAGGCGCCTAATTTATTCCGCATGATGCAACTGCTAGCTCTTATTATGAACGTGAACACATTTGTTGTTGCTTTGCATCTGACTTTGGACACATTTCTTTAGACAAGCGCTGATTTGGGTCCAAAGCCGAGCTCACCGAAGTGCATTCTCTCGTGTTGAATCGCTTTAGAACATCCAACTGATACAGTTCCTGATCTTTTAAAATTGCCCATTCATTGTTTCGCGACTCGTTCGTACCAAGTCTAGATGTCGCAGAACCCATGCCACTAATTTTAAATTGTGTCGACAATCCCGGTTAAGCTTTTTAATTATTGTAGTGTATCTTACTAAAAATTAAAACTTCACCAACATATGTTTAGTCCAGACATAATTATAAATTAAGTTTGTTACAGATTATTATTATTATTATTAGAAGGGCATTAAGCACTGCGACCAGAGCTGATCTATTGTGAAAGGCCTATTTTTGTAACCCTAGAGTTTTAGGCTTTTTAAAAATTTTACCACAATTTTGGGTTTGTTGTTCCAAAGATTGCATGGACATACTACGATACCACCAAGGTGATGAAGTCTCTGTCTCCCCAACGCAGGACATTCACAAAGCACTTGTTCTTAGCTTTATGTCCATTTCGAACAAGTGGCAGATATCCTGTTAAAAGACGCAGATCTACTTTGCTTAGTGAGAGAAGCTTGTCAGATATTCCTTTGTTGGGACTTAGGAATAGTTTGACATGACGCTAACCGGCACAGTTTAGCCAGGGTGCGGCAAGTTTTCTTTCTTCCCATTTCCTAAGGAATCCATTAATATGGCCTTTTGTGAGTCCACAGAAAGGCTCAGTACCAGTAAGTTGCATATTTGCTCCTTGTTTTGCAAGGTCATCAGCCATTTCATTTCCCTCATGTCCTTCATGTCCCGGATTCCAGCCTAGTGTTACTATGTTGAGGTTCCCTAACGTGTTGGAAGGTTTAAGCAATCATTTACCAATTTGGAGGTGAGTACCTCTCATTTTCCTGCTAAGGCATTCTCTCACACATACTTCGGTGGCATGTATTTCTGCTTGGAATATTGTTGGGTAGAATCCCATCGGAATCGATTTTTTGAATTTAGGCCCATTGATTCCTACCCCTATTCTACCATTTTCCAATTTGGACCCATCAGTAAACCATAGCTGGGAGCCAGGTTTGAAAGTGATAGAGTTAGTTCTCCAGGCTGTTCGTTCATTAATTATAACTTGGAAGTTCCTGAAGAGTATTGGTTTGGGTTATAGTATATCATCCCTATGAAGAATGGGACTATGTAGGCAGTCTTATAAGATCTTTAAATGTCCTTTCATATCCCCACCTTTAAGTTCAGATATATCTTTTAATCTTAAGGCACTCGAGCGAGCTTCCCTTTCAATTAAGATTGGAAGCGGTGGTATGTTCAGGAGCACACCCAATGCATTCGTGGGACATGCTTTCATAGCCCCTGTAATTGTTACAGATATGAAATTATAATTTTTTTAATGGAGTTGGTTTTGTTTAATTGTTTGTGTTTTAGCCACTGCTGCCTTAAGGGCTAATGCGGAATCTTGCTGGAAAACGATCCAACGCTCTCCATTGAAGAGAGTTCTGCTCAACTTCTTCACCACGCCTTCTAAGACATTATTCTGGTAC
Organism: Anastrepha fraterculus; assembly: GCA_037575425.1. Lineage (NCBI taxonomy): Eukaryota > Metazoa > Arthropoda > Insecta > Diptera > Tephritidae > Anastrepha > Anastrepha fraterculus. The sequence continues at coordinate 16,895 of JAYXIM010021329.1, read as the reverse complement.
ACTTTCGTCTTAACCCATTTTTTGCAGAAATAATGAGATGTAAAGCTTTACAAGACACTCCCCACCAAAGCATTTCGGAGACTACTTTCACGACCGTTGACCGCGTACCACCGAAGATGCTGCTTGCATCTGTCGAGTCTAATTCTAATCTTCAAGCGTGTTGTCAAAAGATGACCAGTTGAGCGAGAGAAGATCATCTTTAATTAGTCTTGAAATGGATTGGTCGATACATTCATTTCCCTGGACGTGATATTCTGTTTTCTAGGGGGATCTCGGCGAATTCTTTCTCGAACGGCTTTTATAGTATAGATTTTAAGAAGGATCGTGCGGTAAAGAAGCATTTTCGAAATATTAAGTTTTTTCAGCAATTCGTAAAACTCTTTTGCACTTTTATCGCAATTTTGTATGGAAATCACTGCAATGCGATTTTGCTTAGCTACCGATTTCATTGTTAACAAGCGAAATTTAGTTCCCGATTTCATTGTTAACAAGCGTGGCTTTAGAAAGCCACGAAACTGAGTATAATTTATGAATGGAAAAATGCCCAGCAGGAGAGTAAATTTCATCATAGATCCCTGGGTGGAAAGGGTAAATTGGCTCATCGTCAATGCCTCTGACTAACGAGTAGTCTTTTTTCATCAGAACTCCTTTTCACCTTGAATACACATTTGGAGTCGATGGCCTGTCTTCCAGGTGGCATGTATGTTAGCTCCCAAGTAATATTGTGCATTAAAGCATTATACTCACATAACGTGGCATCATTCCATTCTTTGCTGAAATGATCTGGTAGTTTTCGAAAGGTCTGCGCGTTGCTCTATCCTTTGTCTGGATGTTATTTTCATCGTCAGAAATGTTATTAATTGATCTCTTGGAGTATGAATGATGAGAATCCTTCACTTCTCTTCTATTAAATTTTAGTTTGCGATTCCGAGCATGGAAAAAACATACCGAATACATATATTAGTTTAGGGCGCTAATTTTCCTGTCCATAAATCGTAAACATCTACTTATTTTCTACAATGAACGAACGGAAAGTATTCGCAAATACCGAATTGGGTCTTTCCGCAGACTTCTCTGAAGCGACCTAATGTTATTATCCCATTTATAATAAAAAATAATACATTTAACCATAAATTAATTACTTCATTTATTACGCGGGTAGAATTTTCCAAGGCGCCTCACGGCAGCACTTAAGATAAATCCGGCCCTGATTACCACCCGCTTCCATAAAATCATAAGATTTTTTGCCATTAATTTAATAAACACATTCGTGAAACATATATGTACATATTCTTGTGCGAATGTATGTATGTATGGCTACATTGATATGCGAAAAAGCAAATAAGTCGAAGACAGAAAGCAAATACTGCTTCAAAAATATGACAATTATATCTTTTATGACAATTAAATTTTATGATAGGTTAGAACTGTTATAGCGAATTTTATTTACAGCTCTATCAGCCCGCAATAAAAGGTGAAAATTATTTTGTTTTTCACTAAATCTACAGAACAATTGAATTAGAGTTAGAAGTTAACGGACACGCAATTAAGTTGAAGTTCTAATTGGGGGCTTTGGACGAAGTTTCAATGCTTTGACAAACATGTGACTCGTGTGAAGTTTAAGAACAAATCAGGTATATAGTTTCGTTAAGAAGAAGAATCGGGCATTCATTTTAACGGTTTTTTTTAATAGCGGAATAACTATTTTCTATTTTTCATACAAACGGGCGTTCAAATTTGTGTATACTCTGGCTGTAGCGCATTGATCAAAAAGTTTCCAGAACAACCGCCAGGTGGCGCTCTAAGTCAATTGATTAGAGTCCTGTTTTTGCGATTTTTGCGCACATGCACCTCCAGAGGTTCTCCACCGAATTCAAATCGGGATTGCAGGTAGGCTACTTCATAAGTGGTTTTTTGTGCTCTTCAAACCATTTCAACAATTTTTTGGGAACGCGAATGGAAGCCTTATCTTCTTGGAAAATATTTTTTTCATTCATTTTATTATTCAAAAATGAGATGAGAGCATTGTCCAACAATTCCGTGTATATTTGAGAAATAAGAATTGTTCGACACAAAGTAAATTTTTGTTTTTTCTTGATGAAAATTCCGTCCACAACATAATGCTGCCACCACCATACCTTCGTCGTCGTTCAGCAAATCGTATCAATAACACCTGTACAAGTCTGAGTCATCTAGTTTGATTTTTTTTCAACGGTGAATACAACATTGTTCCACTAAGTTTTCTACTGAATGTGTTTTGAGGAAAGTCTAAACGCGTTTGTTGTGATGCGTTTTCAACACAGACTTGCTCACCGGTTGGTTCCATTTTACGTACACCGTAAAATGTGTGTGATCTGCCTGGTTGTTAGTGGAAGTCTCAGCTTCTCTTGCTTGTTTTCTGTCAAATTTAAATATACTTTTTGTGGCATCCTTTTTAGTTTGGTTTACTTGGCGGTTAGTCAGTCTTTCTTAGGCTTTCCCACGCCATAATTTATCCTTTTTTTTAAAGAACGAAACACTGCTTCTAATCTTCTTATTCTTCGCCCAACCTTTCGTTTTGAATAGCCCTCTTTACGGTACAGGTTTATTAGGACTTGTTCAGAATCATTAAATATTTTCCTTTTTGTGTTTTTATTAAAATTTTAAAAAGCCTAGTATGACATAAATGGCATAATTAGTGGGCCCGGCAGACGTAGTTACCGAGGAAATCATTCAAAATGTCCACGACATTATTCTCGCTGATCGACGAACGAAAGTACGCGAAGTAACAGATCCGAATGAATTTTTGCGTCGAGCTGTCACCGTTGATGAAACCTCGATTCATCATTACACACCAGGAACTAAGCAACAAAAGAATGGATTTTTCTCAGTGAATCTGCTCCAAAGAAGACGAAGATCTGCCGTAAAGGTCATAGCGACGATTTGTTGGAATGTGAACGACGTCATCCCCATGAACTTTTTTGGAAAAAGGGAGACCGATCACTGGACAATACTACAGTAAGTTATTGGACCCCTTTCACAATTTTCATTGAAGGAGACACGGCGGCATTTGGCGAAAAAGAAGGTGCTGTTTTACCACTATAATGCACCAGCACATTCATCCGGAGTTGTTGCCGCCAAACCGCATGAATTGCGTTATAAACTGCTGCCGCACCTCATGGATTCACCCGATCTGGCTTCCAACGACTTTTTCTTGTTCCTTAATATGAAGAAATTGCTCACGAAAAAAAACAAGGTATTCATCGCCGATACAGAGGCGTATTTTGGAGAGGTCGATAAATTCTATTTTTTGGAGGCGGAATGCTGAAAAAAAAAATTGTTTGAAAAAATGGTTTCTTCGTTTCTAACACGGGTATTCATTAACCCTAGAAGGGTACTGTGAGTAAAATTTACTCACATAAGGAATAGATTTGTCCGTAAATCTGTAGGTTGGCCACACTGAAAGTCAAGCCACTAGCAGTGCTTGGCCCACTCTGTCATTAGTCGGCTGCCGCAAGCATTGAATGGTGTTGTTTGATTTATCGCGCTTGTGGACAATTTAAAAAAAGTTAGTGAGTAAAATTTACTCATCGGTACCCTTTACGTACTAAATTGTGTGAGTCAAATTTATTTATCAGTAACTTACTACGTGTCTAAAAAATATGTTTTGTGCTGAATTATGACAATTATGTTTATGTTTTGTATTATGTTACCGTAAAGAAAACTACAGAGCATACAAATGGCAGGTCGCGGGCTATCAGAACAAAATATTTTGGATGCAATATTTGAACTAGAATCTGAGGAAGAAGACAATTTGGAGTTAGAGCTTTGTAACTTTGATGAGGATTCTTGGGACAGTGTTGCAGATCCGGAATATCAACCAGAACCGAAAGAATTAAATGATGTCGAAGAAAATTTGATACACGGAATCATAAATGCAGAAGAAGCTGAAAAGGAAGAAAGAGAGGAAGCACCTGGAAGCAGCAAACGTAAAAAACAGAAACTTATTGAGGGGAGAAGAAATGAAAGATCAGCTGCCCAAGAAATTCGTTAAACAGAAGAGGTAATTACAGTTATTACACCTAGTACCAACAATCTGATCGGAAAAGATGGAAATTTTATTTGGAGTAAGGAACCTGTTGCTGCGCTAGGTCACATTCGCCCTGGCCCAACAGCAAATGCAAAAAATTCGTTGCGTCCTGCCAGCTGCTTCAAACTGTTTTCTCCGCAGACATATTGAAAGAGATTTTGGTTTATATATACAAATAATGAAATAAAGATTCAAAGGGAGAACTATAACGATAAATCTCACGTCTCTTTGTCAAATTTGGAAACGGACGAACTTGAAGCATTTCTTGGTTTGTTAGTCTTGTCCGCTGCTCTCAAAGATAATCACTTGGCAACACATATGATGTTTAACACTACCTACTGTGGGGAAAGGTACAAGGCAACCATGCCTGAGAGAAGGTTCAAATTGTGTTATCTCTATGTTATGTTATCTCTACACAAGGAGTTAACGAAAGGATTTCAAAGTAAAAGATTAGCAACTAATACAAACATGAGCCTGGCGTTGAAAAAATCCATTCAGAATATTGTAGGCGCAAGGAAAGAGGCCCATAGTGCCGGAGAAGACCAAAAGGGGCCAAGAAAGTACTGTAATTTTTGTAGTTATACCAAACGTAGATACACCACCACTTAATGCAATTGTGGATTAGCTATTTGCGGTGAATAAGCGCCTACAATTTAACCGTACCCTTCTAGGGTTAAAAATGAGACTAAATAAAAGCGGATCTAGGACGGATCCTTATGAAATACCAGCATGCACCGACTAAGGGTGGAATATTGATTAACTTGGTTTAAATTTTTTTGTTCTATCCTCAAGCTAGACAGACTTCTATCCAACCGAACTGTCTTTGAAACCAAAATAATATTTTAGTTTAGAGAAATCAAGTAAACAAAGAAGTGTTAAGTTGAAAATTAATTCGAACATCGTAAAATACTTTTACCATTGCTATCGAGTAGCAGATTGTAATGGCAATAAATGCATTAAAAAATGTTAGTACGTTTTTTATTTATAGATAAACTAAATTAAATTGTAAATGCTGGCGGAACCAGCCTGTTTGTGTACTAAGCTTTGATGATGTATCTCAATTTATATTTTATGAACAAAATCATGCTGGTTTAATTATTTTTATGGCGGCCGCCGTAGCCGAATGGGTTTGTGCGTGATTACCATTCGGAATTCACAGAGAGAACGAACCTCGGTGAAACACCAAAATTAGGAAAAACATTTATCTAATAGCCGTCGCCCCTCGGCAGGCAATGGCAAACCTCCGAGTGTATTTCTGCCATGAAAAAAGCTCCTCATAAAATTATCTGCCGTTCGGGGTCGGCTTGAAACTGTAGGCCCCTCCATTTGTGAAACAACATCAAGACGCACACCACAAATAGGAGGAGGAGCTCGACCAAACACACAAAAAGGGTGTACGCGCCAATTATATATATATATATAATCTGAAAAGGGTCATAGGGCTCGACGTAATATTTATAGGCAAATAGTATCTTCGCAAGTGCACTATATAATTTATAGTGAATATAATAAATATTTAATTAATCCAGTTGTTTCGGCAAACATCACATTTCGTTGTTTAGCGCTAGAAATGACTATTTCGATTCAGTTGCTTAATAGAACAATAAATACAGTACAGTACAGTAAATACAATAAAAATACAGCACAAAATTAGAATGCGATCCTATTGCGGCATGAGATAATACGAGTATCAATGCTCGCTGTCATGTATGATGTCACATGTCATTAAGGAAACTAATTTATTGTTTTCCCTATCAACAACAGCGGTCAATAGTCACGGCTTGATATTGCCACCGAGTCATAGCAATATTTTTTCTGTCCCTACACCGCTAGCTTCCGAGGGCGGAATGGAGGTGATATAGTGAATAATTCAATGCCAAAGCGTTGAAAAGCTTCCAGATGCTTACAATTATTATTATGTATTTATAGTTTATGGGCAGAAGCGAGTAATAAAGTTTGCTGCTTTATTTGCGCTCAATGCATTCATTCATTCATACAATTATCTAATTTTTTAATTTTCTATTTGAGGCGAAAACAAAATTTATTACATAATGAACAAGAATGAATAGATGAATTGTGTAGTGTAAAAAAATGCCAAATTTTGTAGGAATAAAATATGGCATCAAATTAGTGAAAGAAAAGGTGCATTTATTTATTCTTAGTAAATAGTCGATAGTAGTTAAACTCCAAAAGTGTTTTTTCTACCTCATCAGATAAGCAAATAGAGATAAACTGGTGTGAAATATTACAGAACTCAACTTTTTAATGGAACAATTAAAGAGATATTGAATTCCTTTTACACAAAGTAATAAAGGCTGTAAAAACATGAGATGGATACAAATTTGATAGCGTGGGCACAACAGTTTTATGTTATGCAGATGTTGTTGTTTTGGTTTCGGAATCTGAAGACAATCTCCAAAGTCTAGTATACAAAGTGATTGTTACACACAAACCAATTCAATAAGGAGCGATCAAGAGTTAAACGAAACAGTTTGGTAGTTTTCAAGGATTCAATTAGATGTAAACTTGAAATAGAGAGGATAATGATAGAGCAAGTTATGAAATTTTAATATCCAGGAGTAGAGATATATATCTTGGAAAATACCCATGAAAGGAGAATCGACACACACCCTCTTTTCGTCGACTTCAAAGCTACATTCGACAGTACGGAAAGGATATTGACATCATCGGCCTTAACAACCGCGCTGTTAGTTCTGCCTTCTGCAAACTGGATAAAGAGGCAAAGCGAATGGGTCTGGTAGTGAACGAGGACAAAACGAAGTACCTCCTGTCTTCAAACAAACAGGCGGCGCACTCGCGTATCGCTACCCACGTCACTGTTGACAGTTATAAATATAAATTCGAGCTTGTAAAGGACATCGTTTATTTAGGAACCAGCATTAACACCGATAACAATGTCAGCCTTGAAATCCAACGTAGAATCTCTCTTGCCAACAAGTGCTACTTTGGACTAAGTAGGCAACTGAGTAGTAAAGTCCTCTCTCGACGAACAACACTAGCACTCTACAAGACTCTAATCATGCCCGTCCTAACGTATGGCGCAGAAGCGTGGACGATGACAACATCCGATGAAGCTACGCTTAGAGTATTTGAGAGAAAGATTCTGCGCAAGATTTTTGGACCTTTGCACGTTGGGAACGGCGAATATCGCAGACGATGGAACGATGAGCTGTATGAGCTTTACGACGACATAGACATAGCGCAGCGAATAAAGATCCAGCGGCTACGTTGGCTGGGGCATGTCTTCCGAATGGATACAAACGCTCCGGCTCTGAAAGTATTCGATGCGGTAACAGCTGGTGGTAGTAGAGGAAGAGGAAGGCCTTCTCTGCGTTGGAAAGATCAGGTGGAGAAGAACTTGGCTTCACTTGGTGTGTTCAATTGGCGCCGGTTAGCACGAGAAAGCAACGACTGGCGCGCTTTGTTAAACTCGGCCAAAATCGCGTTAGCGGTTATCGCGCCAATTAAGAAGAAGAAGAGATATATATTATGTATAATCGTGATATTATCAAAGAGGTCCGGGAAAGATGTATTCAGGGTGCACGCGGGATGCTTCAAAGATGTAAGATGGAGGAAAAAATTAATGAGAAATGAATGCAAATCGATTATATACAAAACTACAATCAGACCCCGATTTATGAAGCTAAGGCACGAGCAGAAAACTTAAAATCAAAACCACTGACATGCAAGTACTCCGACAACAAGAAGACAAGTATTAGATTGCATTAGAAACGATTAGAACCAAAACTAGAAAAAAACGGCATCGTTAAGTTTATCAGAAGACGAGCTTGGATCGACCGTGTGACAAGGACTAGAAGCGACAGGATTATTACAGCAATAAGAAATTTTTTACCATCCGGGCGCAGGCCGAGTCGTCCACGAAAGATATGGCGTGAAAGCTGGGTTTCCACATATACGATAGTGCAATAATAAAATTAGTTTGTAATGTTCATAATGTTAACTCTTCATTTTTAAAGGAAGAAGGAAAAGAAAAGAAAAACACGTACAAATCTATAATAAAAGGCTAACAAGAAAAAGGCCCTTCCTTCTGGTTTTCGAGGCAGATAGTTTTTCAATTCTCTTACGGAACTAGCTGGCGTGGGGATGGGACCAATCCTTCCCTCCATAAGAGCTTTAAAATGGTTCCACGAAGAGAATAAATGAGGTTTCTGTGCTGCCCAGCTGGATCACAGCCGTCCTGTAAGGTCTGAGTGAGTGATTGTACAGACCGACTACCTCCATAACCTCAACTAACTTAGTAAGTAATCTCTCTCTGTATTGTAACGTACGGGTTGCCCATATTCGACGGACCCGACGGATTTCGATGACTCTTTGGGCCCATTCCAATCGAGGCTTGTCCGTAGGCAACAATCTTCGCGTCAATTTAATCTTATACGCGAATAAATGCAATGCCCAACTGCTGAGAACGGCGATTTTGGGATGTCCTTGGCAGATTGAGGTTTCTATGGTCGGTTTTGATTTGGCCTCTTTGGATTAGAAAGAGCATAACCAGTCGAAAACCTTTCGTACAAATGTTTAATGGTGTTCTTAGAAGGCGCACTTTTCACATTATTTAATTTTATATACGCACGTTGAGTTTTCACAATTGACTTCTTTTGTTGAATGTAAATTTCAACAATTTGGGAGCGCTCGCGTGGCGTGTACTGTTCCACGGTAAAAATTTGCTTGGACTGACGGCTCCAACACGGTATGTCATTAAGCGATCTGACGCCTCTGTCATAAGATATAGGGTTGCCAGATGGGTCCGTCGAATATTGGCAACCCTGTACACATAACTATACTTTGATACAAAAATAACGAAGAATATTTTATTCAAGCTGGTACTAAAATGACATAGAATACAAGGATGGTAGACTATAAGGTTTGGACATCCGTACGTGTGAGAGTAACTTAGTTTGCCCAGTTATGAGGAAATCGGCAGAGGAATTGTTGCCGCTCATTTCCTATTCTTACGCTCATTCAATCAGTTGTTGTTTTAGATGGCAACGAAGCAATATGAGTATTGATTGCGTTGATTTTTTTCTTATATCACCAACACAATCACAAAACGATATCAAATCTCCGATTCAATCTACAATTTATCTGATTGCTTCCAAATCGCTGAAAGCCTGTTAACGGCCTGAAGTTGACCACACTTTTGCCCTTCATAGGTTGCGCATGGAATCAACTTCGTTGTGGAGGGTATCGTGCCTGGACCAGAGTTAAATATTTCGACTAGTAGGTTCACAGTTTGGCTCTTATGTGTGCATTAGAGCTCGTCAATTTGTTCATAAAAAATATAACTGACTTTGTTTCGGCGACTGAAGTATCTCCATATTATACGGGCAATTTTCAATAAAATGAACAGGGGAGCTTAGCTCTAAAAGAGATCTCCGGCTCGTTTATTCTTAATTGTATATGGTTTTTGGATACGAGAAATTCATTTCATATACATACATATTTACATTGTTCAAATCCCTTTCCTAGAGAACGTAGCATCAGTTACAGCCTACAGTTTTTCACAGCAATCAGGTTGTGATGCCAACAAAGCAGTTAAGTCCCGTGACCTCCTTTTCTTCGATTTTTCCAATGCATTGAAAAATGTGCCATGAAAAAATTTCTTAAAGGAAGTATTTTTTGCAATAAAACTGAGGTTCTATAAAAATTCGCTATAAAATAAACACATTTCATAAGGCAAGCACCAATTTTTACTGCTATCTATAGAATATGGATGTGAATGTGTGTCATTACTTTGTAACCGGATTTAGTGCACTGCATTGCCTTGTGTCAATGAAGGCAAAGAAAAGAACGGCTTTACTTTGCAAATGGCACTACACACTTATGAGGCGATTTTGTTGCACTTTTTGTCAGTTTTAAACTTTGTGAACGAATAGCCTACAGCCAGGCAACTGGTAGCAGACAGGTAGACTGTTTTCAAGTTCAATGTCGCTACATTTCTTCGCCGAAAACGAGTTTAGGTAGGTGCGGACAAATTAATTAGTGATGCCAATTTTTTCTACCTCGGTATTTTCGGGATATTACTAATACAATTCTTGAATTCTGGGGTTAGTCTCGGGAAAGTAACTCGAAACAAATTGCATCAATATTGTTTGAGAAACTCATTTAGGACATCTTAATAAATGGGTAATAAATATATATTTTTTCATTTAAAGTTAAAATTCTTTCATTCGTTACCAAGCAAAAAGAGTAGTCAATTCATTTCATAAAGCAACACAAGGTAAATCGAAAAAAAAAATCGATGCAAAAAAACTTAAAAACGTAGGACACGTGTTCTAACTCCATTTTGTGACGGGACAAAAGCGGTATAATATGGTTTGAAAATGAAATGATAAAGTCGGAACTTAATTTTTATATTTATAAAGGGCGGTTAAGTTTCAAGGGCCGGTCTTCATTTTGAATAAAATAAAATTTTTTTAGAAAATTATTGTCATTTCTCTTTATTATGATAATACTGGTATGGCTCAATTACGTATGGATCAAAATATTGGCCAAATGGCCGCCGTGGGCTCGGGGACACACCTCCATCCGATGGTCCAAGTTTTCGATGACGCTGAGGCATAATTGAGATTCTATGTCGTTAATGTGCCGAATTATCTCATCCTTTAGCTCTTGAATTGTTGCTGGCTCATCGACGTATACCTTTTCTTTCAAATAGCCGCAAAGAAAGAAGTCCAACGGTGTCGTTGACGTTTAGGTGTGGTTCACATTCAACATCGGCCATTGAAATTTAACCACCCTTTGAACTTAGCTTCCATCTAAGCCGGTTTTCACTCTTTGATTCTCTAATGTAAAATAAGTTCTAATTTGTCTTAATGTTTTAGAGTTAAAACTGCAGTGACTTTTACGTATTTGGGTAGTTAGGCGTTTCCCACGGGAATGCCAAACGTTATTCTGTTCTGATCTCCTTTAATCTACTGTTTAGCCAACTTTTGAGTTGCGCATGTTGGGGTTGGGTTGCCAGTATTTTGAAGTTTGATCATGCAAAAAAACGGCGTTAGCTTGTACAAGGTGGTACAAAATTATTCATCTTGTCAGAATTAATCATTCTATAGTGCAAATTTGACACTGCACTGAATGAGACAGCTGCAGTGTAGAAACAGACAAGTAATGGAGCGCGACAAAGTCAAACTTAAGATTTTCATCACTCCAAATATTTTACTTTATTGAATAAAACAAGTTGTTCAAACACAAAATTGGTTAATTAATTTTGCGTCACCTTGAATATACATGAAGTGGGCGGCCATTCCATCATTATATTTTAATTTAATATTATTTCAGTCATATGAAGAGTTGAAAGTTAAATACAAAAGCAAGCAGCTGTGTCCTACCACAAAAGTGTTGCAAACGCAAAGTGCTTTTGAATGTTGCCTTTTCGCTATACGAATAAAAGGAGATTCTTCTGCCTCCACTTCATATGCTTCGTAATAATTCACAAATCCCGAAAATCGCGAGTGTTGCATCTCTAGTATACTTAAATATGTATGTACATATGTATGCAATATTTATTGATGTGTGTGTCTACATATACATACATACATACATACATACATATGCAACGGACTTTTACCGACTGACAAGGTAGCTTTTTGTTGAATGAGACTGTATTGAAAATATACAGACACTCTCTTCAGCTGTCTCGACCCACATATGTATGTACATTCATATGAATACCCACAAGCACAGCTTTGAAATAAATCATAAATTTTACGGATCGTATGATTCCTCACAAACTACAAGTTTTACATCTAATTAATTCCTACGGCTGACCGTTCTGCTGGATTTCTGTCACAAGAGCAGTTGTCATATAAAAAGAGAAACCGGTTTTTTTTTATTGCTTATCGGCACATGATTCAAAAAACTGTTAACCTTTGCATGAGTGTGTAAAAATTTGAGAATTTGTGCATTCCAAGACTTAGTTAACTTATGCACATATATAGGACTCGTTTAAGACCGAGTCATAAGACACAAAGTGACGTTTTCTTTACAGGAAGTGCGCGCATTTAAATCAATTCAAACCAGTTCCAACAATACTTACACGAATATGTAGGTATGTATGTTTAACGAGCCAGACAGAATGAAACACATTCATTCAACCGCTGACTGTCGGCACACGACGAATCTTCTACATAGTAATATGCTGTGTGATAGAAGAAAGCAAGGCAGTCTCAAAGCGGATTGTTTTTTAGCTTACTATTGGACTTCTTTAGCAACCTGCGGGCTGCTGTTGAATATATGGACTTCAGATCAACGCAAAAAACATATCGCTTTTTTATTGCAACAGGGTCATAATCAAAATAAAAAAAAAAAAACTTTTGAGAAAAACGCTTTTGAAGTTTTCAATTTAGAATGCGTCTCTAAGCAAAAGTAAATGCATATTTTCCCCTTACGAGATACTGCTAATTGATATCGCCACGAATTTTTCCATAACATGAAAGAAGAGCTTGTGGTAATTTCTGTATACTTAACACATGGACTGAAAAGTCCTGGGCCCAACACATAGAGAGCACTAGCTTTACTACATTCACCTCTTTTTCAGTTAATACTAACCTCTTGTTCAAATTTCATGATATTCTTTTCATTAGTTCGTTATTTATTCTGCTAAGAGTGACCCTACTTTTATTATTTTCAAAACAATAGACCAAATATATTATAATTTCGTGTTTTAATTTTACACTGCTTCTTAATAGGAAAAAATACCGTTCAGGCCAAGCAATGGCTTGAAAAGTATGGGGACTCCGCTCCATCAGAAATGGCAATAAAACGATTGTTTGCTGACTTCAAACGTAGTCGTAGAGGCACCTATGATGCACAAAGCCGTAGACGTCTAAATGAGGTGGTAACATCAGAAAACATCGAAAAAATTCACAAAATAATTTTGAATGATCGAAAAGTGAAGTTGCATGAGTTAGCTAAAATCGCAAACATATCAAAAGAACTCGTTGGCCTGATATTGAATGAGCATTTACTCACTGTTGACCAAAAACACGAACAGGTTGATGATTCTGAGCAGTCCATGGCCATATTTAAACGTAATAAACCTGAATTTTCCCGTCGATATGTGACAACGTTTGAAACATGGATTCATCACTTCACTCCGGATTCAAAACCATCGTCGTCTGAGTGGACAGCAACTGGTGAACCTCGCCCAAAGCGCCCGAAAGCATAACAATTGGCTGGAAAGATTATGGCTTCGTTATTTTTACATATACGTGGTGTAATATACACCGACTATCTTGAGAATGAAAATATCATACCATGAATATTATAAAGCATTATTGTAGCGTTTGAAGGCCTAAAAAATTCTCGCCTGTAAGAAATTTCGCTCGAATGAAGAGCCTACTTTGGTGCGAAAGATAAATCGTTCTACCAAATTTGGTATTGAAATGTTAGAGCGGCGCTGGAATGATTGAGTTCTTCTTGATGGAAATTACGTTGATGTGATTTTGAACAAAAACAAAAAAAAAACGTTTCTTCTTTGCTAGGTCCGGAACTTTTTAGCACATGTGTTATTTAAAAACAATATGCTGGATTAAGACACTATTGAAGTAAATTAGTGGTAGGATGGGTTTATTTTGGTTGATAATGCATTGGAGGCGGAGACTTCTCATAGCTCACAATAAAGATGTGATTCGCAACCTGTCACCAGTTGCATTGAAGGTGACGCGGTGAAAAGTCTTTTCACTTCACCCTGTATATCAAAAGAGATTAAAAAATTAAAAAGCATCGGCACCGTAATTTTGTGAGTGATCTATCAAAAATATTTGTTATGACACCCACGTATAAACAATTTTAGTGGAAAGGGACAAATTGTTTAAACCTATTTTTTGCACAAATAAACCAAATCAAAGCTCCTCACAACCGATTAGAATCATTTACCACTGGTTTGCTTAATTCCTTCATTAGTGACCAATTAAGAATTCGAATGTTATTAGTCGAGCGAGAAGTGAAGTGGTGCGAATTCGAAGTGGCTGCAGACTTGGAACGTGAATTAGTGATTTCAATTTTCCTAGATTATTTGAGTTATCCTGAAGATTCAAAGAAATGTTTGTTGATGTATGATTCCTTTATGCTGTTAAGTGAATAAAATTATTATATCTTTGTGCACAAGTGCATGCAGATATAAGAGCATTGACATCAAAATAACGAGTTGTCTTCGTCCCTATGATGTCTATCCTAATAGATATAAACATTATGTTCCTGCTATGAAGTATGAACGAAACTTCACCTCAGATTATGTGCCGACACAGACATTATACGAATACATATTTATTAATCGACCTCGTGACAAAGTGATGAATATATAATACTAATTAATTTTAATGGAATTTATAAATATTTAATTATATATCGCATTTTTAAGCAAAACACCAAAAAGTAATTAAATACTTACATACAGATGTAAATGAGAAGGTATGTATATGTGTGCGCAAATTTGTGGCTTTATTGTTGCTAGGAGCGAAAATAACAAAATTGGCAAAATTTTGTGAGATTTCAAAAATAAAGTATTACTTAGATAACTTTTCAGGTACAAGTGCATGCAAAACTTCTGGAACTGATACTAAATCAACAGTTAATCATACTTTTAATTCTACAGCTTTCTTTGAGGTCATCATTCATAGCAATATTCAGAATTTTTGTTCACTAATTACAGAAACAATTAGAGTTTTTGCAATTTTGGAAATTACCCCTAGAGAGGATGCTATCGTGATTATAAATTGATTTCGCTAATTCTTAGTACAAACAAATGCGCAAAATTTCATTGATGTCACAATTTTTTTCCACTCTAAATGCTACATATGCACATATGTATCATATGCGTGCTATGCATTTTTAAGCTTAATAATACTTTGTGAAACTCATGCGCTTTCGAGTAAATCGACGGATAGCAAAGTAATTAAGTCTTAGCAAAACAAAATTAAATAATAATAATTCTGAACGATGAGGTACCATTCTATTTGAATAAGTAATTGATTTTTTCCGTTAGACTTTCTATGCCAAATATTGTGCATGTGCGAGAAATTTTCTTAATGCATGCCCCAAGCGTCTCAAAGATTTTGATGGTGTTTGGAAAGTTTACACCAAGGCATTTTTATCCTTTTGGAAGTCGCCAGCCGAAGCACTTTGAGTTCAATTAAATTTTAGATGATTTCACGTTAAGTCATTATTTTGACGCTATAATTACACACCAAATGTCAACATGTTGCTATTTTAACATTTTGTAATGGTTTCTTAAGCGAAATAACTTAAAATTACTGGTATCTCTATAATGGCAGTTTTTGTCAAAAAAAAAAGTCAAAATGAAAATAAGGTGTTTGCCTATTTTCGTAGCATTAACGGATTTCACCACTCTAGAGCGTAAAGAAGTGGAATATTTCAATTGTTTGCGTTCAAAGAATGGACGATATGAAAAATATATTTATAAGTAATTATTACCTATACTTTAGAGCCGTATTTACATTAACTTCTTTAACGAAAACACTGCTCTGCTCTCGTTACAGATTCGAACAACTTGAACAGATGGAGCAGGTAGCGCAAAACGCGCGATCAACTGCTTTGCTCCGCTCCAAACTACGCTTCATTACTGCTAGTAGCTCAAAGCAATAGTCAAAAAATGTTAAGTGCGCTCTGTAAATTGAGTAGTAGCAAAGAACTTGTAGTGGGTAGGAGCGCTATTTCTATTGTATTGTAGTTGCCGCTACTGCTCTCGTTTCTGGTTTTCAAAAATAATGAGGTGCAGTAACGAGAACAAAACTGAAAAGTAAGAAATAGCGTAACAATTTAAATCCTTGCCTTGAGAGATAAAAAAATTTTAACATTTTTTGAAATTAATTTAAAAAAATGTCAGTTGTATAGGTGCGTAACAGGAACCAGGAAACCAAAATAAATAAATAAATCAGTAAAAATGTTGCTGGTCGGCTCAAAAAAATAGTAGTTTTGCGAAAAACATGCTTAAAATCTTACTAATGATAAAATGATATAATTTTTTCATACCCCTGTACTTATGTTTCTTTAATTTGCCGTGGCACTGCCACACGAGGTCTTTCAATTTAATAGTTTATTATTATTATTTCCTTCTGCTCGATTTTGTGAACTGCCTAATTTTTGTGGCCTAACCCCCTTAATCCTAGTCATCGACAATATGTGTTCAGGTATAGTTTAAATTTGTTGTTTCCGCACACCGTCACTGGCGTGACCAACAATTGATGCTGGATTAAAAGAAATATGCTTTAATCAACAAATATTGATAATTGGTAAACTTTAGGGCTTTGGTCTACTACGAACTCATTACTGGCCTAAAGTTAAATGACAGGCTTAGTGAAGGGGTTCCACAAAACTTGTGTGTACGTTACAGTGGTGAAGTGCGGTGCCCAAAAACCTTTCAATAACTTTGATAGCCAAGTTGCCGAAAATATTCTCCAAAGTAGGAGTTTAATATAGCAGGACACTAAATGAAGGTGCTACGAGTTGTACCATAAGCTTCGTGTTAATCCCTGGTCATAAAAGCATCTCCGTAACTTGTTTTAAAATAAAGGAACCGAATTACACTTAGTGAACTCGCCCAAAATGTGAGCAACTCGCATTCTTCTTATAAGTACCAACTTAAGAGTATTTATAATTGAAACAGAAAATAAAATATGATTCATGAGACCTCCGGAAGCTTTACCACTCAAAGATAGAGGTCTAAGTCATTAACCAAAGTATGTACGACAATCATTTCTTCTTATAAACAGTGCTTGGTATAAGCATTTGTTACCTGCAGAGTAAAATAAACCCAATAAAACAG
>JAYXIM010021325.1:0-21134 GCA_037575425.1 Anastrepha fraterculus | reverse complement strand
TAAGTTAAGAACTATTGTGCGTTATATTGGAAGTAAAGAAATTGAGTGGTTTTTTTAAAGGCAACTCCTCATATTTAGTATTAAATAGGCTAGAATTAGAGCATTAGGCTCACTCACGTAGAATTCTGAACTGACCCTGGACTTTCGCCCACCCCTGCTGGAAATGGTGTAACATAATAAACTTGTAT
The DNA here is from genome assembly GCA_037575425.1 of Anastrepha fraterculus. NCBI lineage: Eukaryota > Metazoa > Arthropoda > Insecta > Diptera > Tephritidae > Anastrepha > Anastrepha fraterculus. The sequence goes on along the minus strand of JAYXIM010021325.1, from coordinate 20,946 downwards.
AATAAAGTTTGCCTGCCTTGAGTTCCAGGCCATGCAAGGCAAGGTACGTTCAAGCAGCGCCCTCCTGAACAATAACAAATTGTAAATAGCGCCAAAGTGATAGGTTGTCTAATCTTCAAAAAAAACATGGGCGAAATTAAATCGAAAACGCATCTGAATTGTTAATTCTCTCTAATGCTCTGCCAGTACATAATTTAATAGGAAGACAGACAGAAAGGCTGATTTTCTAAATTTGAAAGACCGTTCGGTAGCGGATGGCAAAATTGAATTGCACCGAACCAACTATTGAGAGGAAATACTTATTTATTTGTAATTTGTTTTTAATTTTTTATAAATAAATTTTTCCATTTTACTTTCTTTGCTATTATATTATTCAAGAAGCAATGAACTTTGTTGTGGAAAACAGCTGGAGAGGCAGATCTGTATGTGTCTGCAGTGGCACCAAACCTGCGCTTATGGCCTTAGAAAGCCCTCCAAACACTTCAAGGGTGGTTGAGTTCTGTAAATCCAGACTGAACTATGTCGGTAGACATAATATCTTGATGCTAACATGGGTCCAGGTCCAGCGAGCTTTCTAGCTAAGAGAGGCTGCAGATGAAAAAAACTGGTGGTACCTTCCGACCGATGGTCGCAGATCCTCCGGTCAGTACGCAGAAAGGATTATAGGCAGCCGGTTGGACGGATGACGGGTCACCTTCTACGGGCGAAGCACAGGGAAAACATAGGCATCTCAGACAGTGCATTCTGCTCAGCATACGGAGAGGAGGATGAGACGGCGGACCACTTTTTGCGCATCTGCCCGGCCTTCGCTCGAATCAGAGGTGAGGTCTTTGGCACTGATGTGTGAAGAAGCGACCACCTTGGCTACTTGGCATCACAAGATTTATTCAGATTTATTCGGAGATTGGGTAGATGTAAGAGAACAGACACCTGTAAGATTTCAAAAAAATCCTTTAAGAATGTGTCAAAAAAATTTTAAAACGTAAATTTAAGTATTTCTTATATTATAGATCGTCAACCGTGACGACTCTATTTTTTGCGTTCGAGCGCTGGAGAGGTATAGTTACGTTGTATTCAAATTTTAGACGCGTTTTTCTTAAAACTATATTTATCGAATTGGCGTAAACGATAAGTCGAAAAGTTCTTGACCGATCTCCCTGAATTTTTGCTCACATCTTTTTTATGATATTACTTTCTATGTGTTTCAAGTTTTCGAAAATGTTTCGAAAAAATAAGTTTTTCGAAGCAAAAATAGTAGGAAAACTCGCCGCAAAACTCATATTTTTTTAAGCATTTTATTCCGCGAAGTTTTTTTTCCATTTTTTTTTTTTAATTCATATAGAAATTATGACATTAATAAACAAACAAATTTTTGGTTTTTTGTATTCAGGTCACTGACGCCGATGCTACAATGCCCGCCGATTGAGACCTTTCTGGAAGAATTGAGTGTACATCCGCCATTTTAAATGATTAAAATAAAAAACAAATTTTATATTATTTTAATGTTTAAATAAATTGTATGCCAATTTTGAAAAAAATATATTGACTTCTTCATTTTAAATAATTTTAATGAAAATCAGGGAAAATATGGCCGTTTACAGGTATTTGTCCCCTTAAAGGAAATTAAAAATCGAATCCGAGTGCAGTGGAATTAATGTTGCTAGTTTGTCCCGACAAAAAAAATCTTAAGCTTACATTAACCCAAACTAACTTTTTATTGTTGTTTACAATAGCTAACTATTTTGATATTATCTTCTTGGTGCTATTGAAGATGTCTTCTATAATTACTTCACAGCAAGTTTACACTCATTTTTTCCATTTCAATCTGCTGAATATTACAATTTGTCATTCTTGATAGCTGAGCCAGATTGCTTGAAAAATACAACATTTTCTTATAATTCCTAAGAATTTAAAACGTTTTGATAGTTACTTTCAAACCGAATGCATTTACAAAATCTGAACCAAAAACTTGCATTAATTTGTATCAAAATTCTCATTTTAATTACTCTGAAAATTTCCGTATTCAGGTAGCGAATATTGATTAAAAATAACTGTACAGTGACACCGGGTGGCGGAAGAAGGGGGCCGATAATTTTAGCCGCAGTAATTTCTACCCTTTACCCATTCAATGGTTCTATGTTATTTCTATAGTAAATTCTATAAACAGTTTTCAAAGAACCGATGATGTATTTAATTGCACAACCACTTCAACAGGTAGAATTACCTAACTACCGTTATTAATTGCACATGAATATGCCGTTGTGGCGTAAATCTTAATATACACACGCTCATCTTACTTTTCATTATTCCAGTAAAACTTGAAGTATGTATGGGCATGTAAATGTAAACTGCGTAAATATTTTTGTATATTTACTATTCTAAGACATGAATCACCCTCTATAATATTCTCTTTTCTAAGTAAATACATATATACATACATACGTACATATATACATACATAAGCGCATCGTCAAAGTTACTTTTTCTACTCATTAAATCCTATTTAGTTTAGTTTTTGATAAGAATTTGCATTTAAGCATGAAAAGAAATGAGTTTCTTAGGTAATTAGGCAAAATTTGCAATTCGATCGTGGAGACGCTTAACCAGACCGTTAATAGTTCCGCTTTAGGCGGCCGCTGTATCCAAGTGGGTTGATGCATAACTGCGATGCGTTAGGGCCTTGGTGCGAAACCTCGAGTATGAAACACCAGTTGATGATAAAAGGGGTTTTTTATAGCGGTGCCCCTCAGCAGACAATGGAAACCTCAGAGTGGATTATGCCATAGAAAAGCTTCTTATAAAAACCATCTGCCGTTCGGAGGCGGTATGACACTGAAGGCCCCCTCCATTTGTGAAAAGCACCAAAATGTACATCACAAATGGGAAGAGCAGCTCGGCCTGACACTCATCATTCTTAGATTTTGTATAACTGCTTTTATCAGAGCGCGAAATTTTCGAGGAAAATATAAATCTGAAAACATCTAAGCATGGATGATCATTAAATTTTTATCTTTTTTCTTAAACAATGCATTGTTATTGTATTTTGTAGATGAATGGAAACTTACTTTTGTTATACCTGCTTTTAAGGCTGAAATGTGAAAAAAGAGATTTCTAAATTTAATTATCGTCATATTTCTAAGCTAACAAATATTGCTTAACTTTTGGAAAAACAAATTTTGTACTCTTAATTAACTTTTTCTGAACATCTCAATTACACAACACCGAAAGTATTTAAACTACTTCCATTTTCCAGGCGGAGGTCCACGCCTTAGAGCTGTGTGCCAAAGAATGTCTACGGAGAGGCACGCGCGGTGTCAATATTAACATTCTCTCTGACAGTCAAGCAGCTCTAAAATCGCTTAATAGCTTCTCATTCCAATCAAGGTGGGTCTGGGAATGTTTTAAAATCCTCAAGAGACTTTGGTACCTTGATGCGGGTTTCGGGGCATGAAGGGCATGAAGGGAATGAAATTGCTGACACTTTAGCGAAAAAGGGGGCAAACACTCAGTAAATAGGTCCTGAACCTTTCTACAGGGTAAATAACAGCTTCAAAAGTGCCTTTCTATGTGAGCAGGAACAGCGAGGCCTAATCGACTACTAGAGAGCCCAATCGGGCATGCGCCAGTCGAAAATACTCATAAATCCAGAACGGATAAAGGCAGAAAGGACATAAAACTTTACACTGAGCACTGTAAACTTAATTATCACATGAAATAGATAGGTGTGATAGAAAACGATTCTTGTAGACTCTGCAAAGAGGCACAAGAAACAGCAAAACACGTTCTATGCGACTGTCCAGCAGTGGCACGACGCAGACTAAAGTACCTGGGAAATGAGGCTATAAATCCAAACATCCTGGTAGAAATTAAGCTCACAGCAGTTTTAGGTTATTAATCAGTCCTAGTTTTATTAACAGCCTAAAACTGTTTCAGTAGGCTACATGGCTGCACAATATATTTCTTAAGCATATCTTAAGCATTTATAATGAGAAATAGCTCATGGATCTCCACACGAGAAAGTATATTCATAATGCTATTGTAAAATCGAAATTGGAATACGCGTCTATGATTTGAATTTTTTTTTATTTTACTTTATTTTTACTTTTTACTAAAATAAAATTTAAATTCCAATTAATTCATATATTTCTCGTTGTGAACTGATTTTATTTATTTTTGAATTTCTATATATAAATCAATGAACGATGTTCTCAGTTTTCTTACTTAAAGCTAATGTCAACAGATAAAACATTACGAAAATGGAAGAAAAAACTTGTAATGATATGATTATGTATATGTAGTGTGACCAATGGCCAACCTTTCGACTTAAAAGATCCTTTGTGTACCAATCGAAATGATAAAAATTTACAGTAGTATAAAAGTAGTAGTCAGTGAATAGAGGAAAGTCTCTTTAGTTAGTGAGAAATCAAGAAAAACAGTACTCGAGATCTCATTGAATTTTCCAAGTCCACATTTATAGCTAATTAGTCTAAACATTGTGTGCACAGAAAGGATTAACTACTTCTGGTAGTAAAACTTCCATAGATGGACTGCTATTCTTACATGGCGTGCTGAGTGGTAACAATTATTGCCCTTCGCTGGCTTTCTTTTCGGGTGTTTGGGCGAGTTCCTCCTTCCATTTGTGGTGTGCATCTTGAAGTTTTTTCCACAAATGTAAACACATACATATGTAAGGGGTGATCAGATTAAAGGTACTTTTTCCAATAGTGGTTTTTGACGTACCATCTTTTTTTCAGTGTTCATTGACATTCATCATGGAAAGACATCGCCTCAACATCGTGCACAAATCGTACAATTATATTACGAACACCGACGCTCTGTGAAAGGTGTTCATCGCGCGCTCAGGCCAACAACTCATAGTACACATTACCGTCCTACCGCACACACCATTCGGTAAACTATCGGCAAAATTGAAAGTACTTTCGCATTATTGAGAGTTTTCCAGAAGACCCAGAAGAATCGATTCCGTGCCTATTTTAACAACTTGGCATATCTTATGGCGCTGCTTGGGCGACTTCGCGCAAAGACCTTGGTTTGAAAGCATATAAAATACAATTAGTCTAAGATTTGAAGCCGGCCGATCTTCCGAAGTGTTTTAATTTCCGTCGTTGGGCCGTTGAAGGACTTGCCGAAGGGATCCGAATTTTTTTCAGCGATGAGGGCTATTTTTGGGTTAAGAGGGAACGCCACTGAGAAGGGCCCAAAAATAGTCGATTTTTGGGATTTTTTTTTTTGTAAGTAGGAATGATTATTCGAGGATTGGACAAAAGGCAATTTATTATATATAGTACATATGTATTAAACTATGTTGATGTACATAAATTTGTATTAAAAAATATTGAAAATTGACAGATTTGTGTAAATAAACGTAACGAGTTAAAAAAAAAAATGACGTCCTTTGGTGGAATGTGTGGAATGAATAATCATCTGAAATCAAAACCCCAAAAATTGTATTAATCTCCACAATAGTGGCTATCGTTGTACGTAGCCTTTTTTTTGTTTTTTGACAAAATGGTGGTGATTTGAATTTCGATGTGTGTTTTTCAACATTTTTTTGATTTTCAACAGGCCCAAAAAAATAGCTATTTTCAAAATTTTGAAAATCGAATGCGTACAACGATAGCCAAAAAAAGTCAAAAAAAAGTCGTTTCGAGAAAAACGCGTTTGAAATAAAGCATCGTATCGTAAGCGCTACGGGGCCGAACCAAAAATGGAAGCCCTTGATCTGTACAACCCTTGGTTCCAACAAGACGGCGCTACTTGCCATACAGTCCGTGAAACAATGGATTTATGGTACTGCGTCGTCGTTTCGGTGAGCAATTTACCTCTCGTCTCGGACTAGTGGAGTGGCAACCATCATCGTTTGATATCACACCTTTGGACTTGTATTTGTGTGTGTATGGAAAGTCTAAATGCTTTTTGAAGTATTGCGAGTTATTCAAAATTGGTGCTTGCGGATGGCCGAATTACGGCGCAGTTCCAGCTAATATTTGAAAGGGGTTTACTTTAAAAAATAAATGAAATTAAATTAAATCAATTAATAAAAAGTGCCAAACCAATTTGAATTTTCGTTGTTTCATTTCAATTTAAAGTTCAATACCTCTAAATTGATCACCTATTACATTGTTAGATGGCGCAACAAAACAAAATAAAGATTTGTAACACAGCTGGAGTTTAGATTATTATTTTTCATGTGAAAGCGGAGAATCCAAAATTTAGATACTTGAGCTGTGAACTCAAATTAAAATTCAATTCAGAAAAGAAATTAATTTTTTGGCAAGCAAAAAGAAATTTTGTGTAATTAACTTGAATGTGATACAAAGTGTAAAACTGAAATGTGGCTGAATCAACTATAAATAATAATATTTGAAGACTTCACATTTTTCGCTTTTCCAACAGCGATTGCTAGTACTTTCCGTATTTCTGCAGTGGGTATAAAAATTAAATAAACTCCAGCTACATTTTTTATTTTAACCACTTGAAACGCACCGAATTATTCCAAATATAGACTTAACCCGCAATTGTGCATGTGTATGTAGGTGTGCACAGAAACATACACACATTTAATTTACAAGCGCAACAATTATATCTTATGTCAATAAATATTTAGCTGTCAGCAAATGAATGATAAATGGGCATTGCATTTATAGTATAAACTTCGCAATTAAAAAGAAGTTAGAGAAAACTTGTTGTTGTAATTTTTTATTGACGCTGATTACTCGCTTAACTCACAATTTTGGAAACGTGATGAACTAACCCAATGTTTTTTTGTTTTTTGTTGTTTTGCCGGCTCCGTAAGCCGAGGGGTTCCGCTTCATTTTCTATTTTTCATCCTCTTTTTTCTACTTCATAGAATGCATTTCGGAATAAATAATCAAAATTTATTACAGAATGTATTTAAGAGAGCGGGAGTTCTACAACCGAAAAATTAACCTCAAAATACGCAAAAATACTCGTATATGATAGTTTTTATAGCTAAACTGTGTTTTTAAAGTATAACGAAATTATAGCATTTGAAAAATTTTTTGATTCTAAAGGAAAGAAAATCAATTAAATTTGAATTTTGAAATTAGCTTAGCATAAAGCGAAAAAATCAATTAAAAAATTACACTAATAATAATGTCAAAACCTGTACACATACAGGGTGTCCGATGGCAGAATTAGGTTTCAAATTTTAACCGGTGAGTAAAAGAGCGTGAAAGCGATAGCATTAGCTTCGTTACTCGTGCCAATTATTAAAGCTGCCATTAGTAGTGCTGTACCGTAGCTGTAACTGTAAGCATAGCAATCAGCTGTTCAAAACATATGGGCATTATTGTAAACGATTATAGGTGCCGCCTTTGCATTTGTTTTGATATTTGCCATAAAAACTTGAATATTAGAAATTAATGACGAAATATTGACTTAGTGGAAAATTCTCTTTGATTCAATGACAAGATGCAAATCCTGCCATTAATTCTACTCCAATATTAGCTGTTTATAGATACGTCATGGCTAATCGACAGATGTTGTAATATTGCTGCTATGGTTGTGGTTACGGCTATGGCGTTATGGCTATGGCCCCACTACTTGCAGTTTTAGTCATGATGTCGTACTGGACTGTGGAACGACGTACGTTCGCTTTCAAAGCCAACATTTCATGTGCAACTGTTCATCGTGGTTTTTTCACGCTTATTATTCAACGTTGGCGTGATGCCCCAACTGAAGATTTGATTCATTCAAATGTAGTAAGGTTGCGGAAAACAAGTTTGGTGGCAGGCAACCCATGGCAGAGGCCCAGCCGTGTCCGAGAACAAATAGAAATACTGAACTCGGCGCTACAAGTCCGTGCGCAAGCTAGCGACTGTTCTGGAACTTCTTAAATACTATGGTGCAGGAAATATTGAAGAAGGATCTTAGATTTCATTCCTTCAAAATTCAAATCGCGCAAGCGCTTGATGCTAACGTTTAAACGTTGCAATTTGCGTACACATTTCTGCGAAACACAATTTCGTACAGTAAGCATTCTCTTTTGGAGTGGTGAAGCCCATTTTCATTTAAATGGAAGTGTAAATAAGCGAAATAGTATTAAAATAACAACAGCCACTAACAGTCCCAAAGCAACGGTCGATTGGGCCATATTTCTGAATTGAAACTTTTTAGGCGTCGATGCACAAGCGAGAATGGGGAGTAAAATTTCAAGGCTATGCAATATTTTAGGCTTTTCCGTTCCGCGAGAGAGAAAAAAGATATAACGTAGATGAAAAGGAGAGAGAGAGCTATACCATATCTATATCTTAGATACACCTTAGGCTATTTTTCCTGAATTTTTCCTTGTGGTTGCTAATTTCTAGTGAGAAATAACACTGCCTACTTTTTGGCGCTTGTTTGTTGGTGCAAACTTGTAGGAAATATATTTTTGGTGCCTACTGTTTAAGCTAGGTTTATGGCATCACAACATTACTTCTCTAGCGAGTGGCACGAAATGTGGAGGTCAGATTCCAATAATGTATGCGAAGTAGCAGTAAACAGAGGAAGTTATTTAAAAAAAATACGCACATGGTCTTGTAATAGTTAATGGAATCAACTTTTATCATTAGTAATTATTTTTTATTTTAGTTTGTATGTATGCTTAGATTCAAGGGTCCTTTGAAAAGTCCGTAAAAATTTAGAGAGACTGCATTGCTGGGGCGTATCGAGTAGAACACATACCAAATTTCAGCCTGTTCGGTATATTTTTTGTATTTGGCTCGAGGAAATCGAGTTATTCTCCTTCACGACAACGCACCACCTAACTCCTCAACAGTTGTGGTCGCAAAATTAATGGAAAAAGATTTCAGCTCATTTCAAATCCCGATTATTTTCCAGACTTGGGTCCCTCGGACAACTATTTGTTCCCCAATTTGAAGAAATAACTGGCTGGAGAATGATTTTATTCAAACGAGGAGATGATTGCAGAAACGAATGGCTATTTTTCAGACTTAGGCAAATCCTATTAGCAAGGGATAAACAAAATGGAACAGCTTTGAATGAAGTATTTAAGCTAAAAGAAGACTGTGTGGAAAAATGAAAAGGGTTTATCCCAAACTCTTAAATAGTTTTTATTTTTGCACGGACTTTTGAAACGACGCTCATATTGATACTAAATTAAAGATATATGTGAACCAGAGCCCTAAGAAGAGTTAGATTAGCATTAATAAAAGGGTGAAAGTGAATATGTAGATGAGGAAAAATGTAAAGATGAAAATAAAAGTAAGCAAGGTAGACCAAATTCTGTTCGGACGGAACTTTATATACCCGCGTACAGTTGGATGTTACTTTAAGGAATCAAACCAACTTATGGCCAAATATATGATAAGAGTTATACCTTGTAGCATCATAGGGATAGAAATTTCGACTTAACATATAAAATAAGGGTGTGGTTTTTATTCGATCTCAATAATATAATACTTATTATGTCGGATTTAAACGAGGTGGGCGGAAATATCAAATTTTATAAATTTGTTATCGAGATCAATGCTTTTACCCTATTTGTTAGGGACTGTAATTCCAGCTTCTCATCTTTACACATTATTTGAATATTCACAGAAAAGGTCTCCGCTTGCCTCCCCAATAGAAACAACATCAAATATGTATGTGGTATTTACGGCTGTAGCTTTTGCATTCTCCTGCACGATAGGCATTTTTTTCCTCGTTCACTCCTTTCGGGAGCATAGCGACTTGACAGGACTATTCTATCGTACACGGTTCTATACTGTTGTTTTTGCACCGTCCCATGAGATATCGGCATTTACTAATTCGCGCAGCATCGACCAAGTGTTTTTGGTCGACCGCGACCACTGCTCCCTTGCGGGTTCCAGTCCAGTGCCATTCTCGTGATGTTATCTGGTGGTTTTCCCAATGTGTGACCTATCCATCGCCACTTTCGGCGTTTGATTTGCTCCTCGTTCGTTAATCTCTACAGTGAGTCGTTACTGATGGTGTTTGGCCAGAATATTCTGCAGATGATGCGGAGGCATTTGTTGATGAAGGATTGTAGCCTCTGTGTAGTGGTGTTAGAGACCAGCTATGTTTTGCTTCCGTACAACAATATGGACTTCAGGCATGAGCCGAATATTCGTAGCTTAGTGTACTTGGAGATTTACGTACTCCCCCATACTGCATGCATTCGTCCGAATGCCGTACCTTGCTTTGTTTAGCCTGCACTTAACATCTTCATCTGCTCCACCATCTGCCGTGATGATGCAGCCGTGGTAGTAGAAGCTTTCGATGAATTCCACCGGGCATCCGTCAACCAATATCTGCCTTGCGTTATTGTGGTTAACTCTCATAGCATTGATCTTAGCGATGTTGACCTGCAGTCCTCCAGTGCCAGCGCACTAGTTTGTCCGCCTTCGCTTGCATCTCAAAGAGTTTGTAAGAGAGGAGGCAGATTTCACCGACGAGGTCCAGGTCCTTCAAGATGTGTGCTGAAACTCCATATGATGCCTTTTTTGTTCAGGTTCAGTTGGGTCATGGCGTCATCAAGGGCGATGGCGAAGAGACAAGGGGCCCGGGGGACAACTTTGCCTTACGCCTGCGTTGGTCGTGAATGGATCGCTGATATCGCCTTTATGAAGCACTGCCAGTTCGGAGTTCTCGTAGAGTGCTTTGATGAGGCGGATTATCTTGGCGGGGACTCCCTTCCTGCTCAGTGCCAGCCATATTGCGTCTTGTTTGATAGTGTCGAACGCCTTCTTAAAGTCTGCAAACAGCATGTAGAGCTGAACGCGCCACTCAACTGGTTATTCTACTATAATTCGAAGTGTGTTGGCTTGGTCAACACAGCTTTGGCGAGGGTGAAAACCAGCTTGCTCGTCTCTTAAGGAGTGTTCGATATCTTTAAGCCTGCTTTGTATGATTACGGACAATTTTGTAGAGGGTGTTAAGTAAGGTTCTTCACTTCACTAAGATGCCTTTTGTCCAGGACGGAGCCAGCTTTTCATTGCTCCGGACGGCGGTAATCTTGGGACGGAGAAGGCCAACACTTCTTCAAAATGTAATCGCGCTTGTGCAAAAACTCGAATGGCTTAGAGGTCTTTCCCGACAATATTGTCAATTTAAGCCAAATGGCGATGTAGTAAAACAAATTTTTATCAAAGCCGTAGGCTAGTGATTTTTCAAATTCTGAAATGACCAAGAAACTGTAGATTTCGAACAATAAATACACAGCTTTACTTACATACCTAGAGACCTAAATATGTGCACATATTTGTTGTTTTATGAACGATAAAAAACTCCATTAATTGATTGCTCCAAACTGCATATTGCACGGGACGAATGTAGAGATAAATAAGAGTGCCGACGAAGTGGGTACAATAATTTGAAATGAATTTTTTGTTGTTTGCGACAGACATCAAGGTGCAAAACAACAACCACATATAATCAAAAATGCGTAACAAAAACAAAAAACTGGAAGGAATTACAAAATTAATTTCATGGCCTAGAAGGTATTGGTTTTACACGTAAATATATTGCATATGTATGTATGTATGTGTGCACGTCCGAGTATATCAGCTGATGCAAGCGTTGCAAAACATTTCTAATTATGCACTTTCAATAACACAAAAGGCAAGCGCGCCGCTCACATAGATGCAAACACGTTTCTCTAACAGATATTGCACGCATAGAAGACACTAGGAAACACTTTCGAATTTTAATGACATAGAGCACATATGTACATATATGTATATGCATATGTATACATAGATAGGCATGCACACTAGGGTGGCAGTTATTTTGCAAGATTATTTTTTTACTGGTGCTACCCCCCAGATTGGTTCCTTTATATATAAAAATAGTGTAAAAAAAGTTTGAAGTAAATCTGGTAAGTGGAAAGTGTGCCCCCGGGCCTTCAAAGTTTCAAAAATCCCGAAAATTCGTAGTATGAGTACTAGTAGTAAGTAAAGTAGCCGAGCACTTAGTTTATCACATTACAATGATAATTCAAATTATTGCGCTTAAAAAAATATATTCAATGCAGAATCTACCAAGTCGTTCGACCCTTGCCTTTTGACAACTCTGTCAAAAATGTTCCATTTTTCTTCAATTTCTGAATTACAAAAACAAAACGGAAGTTAAAATATGTGAGATAACTCATCAACTGATCACATTTTGAAATTCGAAATGAAAATAGATTTCTTCAAACAGATTTCCGCGCATAAAAAATTGGGTTCGCGTTTTGACTAACGTACACATCGGGTCTTGGATAATATCAATATCAAAAACTAGTACTAGTATCAAATAAAGTAGGCGAGCATTTCGTTTCTGAAATAACAACGGTAATTCAAATTTTGATGGCTAAAAAAGTTTTGTATTAAAGTTTTTTAAAAAAATCATTAGTTGCATACAACATTTGAAGTGAAGACATTCGGTAGTACAATGTCGCGACCTCTATTACGAGAAAAAGTTTATCTGCTCGGGTATTATTCAAATGAAATTTTTGAAAACAAACTTCCATCTGTAAAACAAACATTACAAGTTTTTTTTTCAATTTACGGGTGTGTAAGTTAACAATACGAGGCAGTGCTTCACTAGCTGTGCGGGAAGTGATGATATATTGGGAGAAAGCCCGAATTCCGACGCAAGAACTAAAGAACTGTATACCAAAGTAAGAAGGTCTCTATAAGCAGTGGCGGCAACTTCAAAAGCATGCTGCAAGAACGTCGATGGATCATAAGAAAAAAGAAAAAGATTTCGTTGAAAAACTCGAGGATCTCTTCGATATTGCGATATTGAATATCATATCCATTGAAGAAGATAAGCAGTTCTTAAACAATCACCGGATGAAAGGACGCCCGGGGTTTATGCATGGAATTGATTACCAGCTAAGTGCGAAAGAGACTCGAGTTTCTGAGCAAAAATTACGAGAGGAGAAGAAAAAAGAACGAAGCAATAATGAAGTTCTTCAATTGAGTAAGTGTTTATCTTCATCTTCTCTAGCTACCTATTTAACATGAATATTTATGTATATCGAACTAAATCGTACGTATATTGTTAATACTATTTCTAGCTCAATCTGGTATACTGATGACCTCGTGTTCAAGCAGCGGAGAAGATTTAGAAGCGCGTGCTTCAGAGGAAATTCCGCAATGCTCAAAACATTTGTCTGTACCAGCAAAACAAAAAAGAGGACGACAAATAATAATAACTCCTAAGCTTGCTGCTGCTTTGGATAAATGCAAGATCAGTGACAGGAATGCAGTTCATATTCTTATAGCTACACTTGAAGCCCTTGGTCAAGATGTAGAGACTTTTGCGATCAACAGGTGGTCTATTAACAATTCTCGTGAGAAACTCCGCGAAAAGAAAGCTACCGAAATCTAAAATATCTTTAAGGATAAGGAATTGCCTGCCGCTACGATACATTGGGATAGTAAATTACTGCCATCACTAACAGGTAAAGAGACAGTAGACCGACTTCCTGTTATTCTTTCAAATTGCAGTGCTGATCAACTTTTTGGTGTCATGCAAGGTGGATGGCTAAGGCTATTTATTGCTTTAAGATATTCATGTTTCGCGATGAATTTAAATTATCACCGCGTGAGGAAAATGCAATTTGTGATATTTGTATTTTCCTTATCAGTATATATATCGAAGCCTTGTTTTGTGCACCTTCTGCAGCCAGGGCACCATTTTTAGATTTCAGTGTTCTTTCCAAAATTTATAAATACAAAAAATCAAAAATCATTTGTGGTATTTATCACCTGAATCCATCGCCTTGGCCTTCTTTGACCCAAATGTGACAGCAGAATCAAAAACTAAAATGGTAAAGGCGTTGAATCGTGAAACTGATGCTGAATGTGAAAAAGTATTAAAAGGATAACCGTGGAAACAAGCCAAATTTCTGAATCATTAAACCAAGGACTTGAACAATTTGTCTCCAACAAAACAAAACGATTCTTTGCAAGATTTAACATATATGACGAATTCCTATGCACGGATCCTGCCCGGTGGCACAAACATGAAGATTTCGTCCAAGCTTTAAAAGTAGTTAATAAACTTAAAGTAACAAATGATACGGCGGAGAGAGGTGTTAAACTAGAGGTAGTAGAGGATTTTAATAAGTTACATACAAAAAACGAGAAAAAGATTTTTAATTCATTTTTATTTTATTTTCTTCAATGAGTTATTTCTTTTTTTTTTAGTTTTTTTTATATGTTGTTATTAAACTAAATTGCCGTCATATGGAACTATATATGCTAAATATATATATATGCTGTATGGGTAATAATTTCCTTCTTCAATTTATATATGTATAATTTAATAGGTATACTTTACCAATTAAATTCTTTTACTACTTATTTACGCTGTATATACACTCATGTAAAATAAAAACCACACTTTTAATGAAATTAAATTTTTTTATCATTTTGGGGTAAATTTTGCATATTGAAAGGCTCGGGGGCACACCTTTCCCCTATCCGATTGGCACCAAATTTCACAGAGGTCATTTTTATATAGAACGGAACCAAACTGGAGGGTAGCCCGCGCAAAAATATTGTATATAAAAAAACAGGTCAAATAACTGCCACGCTAATGCACACACATATAAACATCAAACTAATTAAACCCTGCCAGAAAAACTTGAAGCAGTGAAGAAAATTTCGCCAATTACGAACGACTTTATTAATTCATGCTTTGAATGGCGTTATAGCATAGACAGAGGGTGGCATTAAACGGGACTTACGACTTAATTCGGAATTATCTCAGGAATTAAATGCAACTAATCCGAGCTATCTACTAGACTTTAGGCCTATAATTTAAGCGGATTGCGGGAATTTTCGATAGCAACACAGCCGAAAAACGACATTTAATATCTATTGTGAATGAAAAGTAATCAAACTTTTAAAAAGAAGAACAAGAAAGACTGGGTGCAATGCTAGTTTGCACACATTCGAAATTAAATTAAGGGGTAATCAGAATTTCCATAGCATTTTTTATAGCACTTTCTTAAAGTATCATATCTTAAAAATATTGTGTGAAAAATTTAAGTGAATCCGACAAATAATATACTTTTCGAGTTATTCAACAATTAACAAAGCGCGCTCGGGGGATATTAAATCGATAGCAAAACTTCAAATCCGTTTTTCTCAAAACTATGTTTTTTGAACTGCTGATCACTGTAACTTAAAAACCGCTTGGTATATTTCAATAAAATGTATACTGCTTTTGAAAAACATAAAAAACTCGTGCTTGATTGAAGGATTTATTTTTTTTTTTGAAAAATTTCGATTTTTTTTAAACAAATAATTGTCGCTTTTTTTCTCGAAAATCTGTAAAATATTTCCTAGGGCCGCCATATTGTTAATTTTGAAAAAAAGCTTCCATCAGGCACAAGATTATCTATAAATAAAACTAATTTCTCTTGTCAGATTGATTTTAGATGAATCTCCAAAGGCTTGTGATGATCAGCGCAAGGGATTTCTGGAGAAACGGGCTCCACACAAACAGCGATAACTTCTACAATTATTAATTTTTTTTTTTTGAAATTTTGCTTAAGTCAAGTCGAAACATGATGTATTAAAGCTGGGTTTTTATTTTTGTAAAATAAAGCAACTGACTAGCAAAAAAAAATATTTAAAACCATATTTTTTCGGGCCTCTGACTACCCCTAAAGTTTTGATTTACGTCTTAGAAGTTGCAATATATTTTATTTTTTTAGTAAATAATTATTTTTTAGTATCAGGCAGCTAACACCCGTATTTGTTGTCTGCGGTCAATCTTTTTCTGACAAAACTATCCAATGAACAAGTCACCTGTTCATTAATCCGCTTAGAGACCCGTCCGTCACATTACAATTTTAATCAGATGTACTGCCTCGGTAATTCGGATTGATGCCGCCGTCTGTCAATGCTATTACCATACCTTGAGAACTTTCATCGTTAATAGTTTCACATCTGTCATTTTCGTGTCTTAACTTGGTTTCATCTTCTTTGGTCATGGTGAGTTGTCATGCTACAAAATAATAGTTCGAATTAAGTTAAGTTAAGCAGTTATGATACTCGTTCGTGAACATGTAAGGTATAGCCAACCATTTCATTGTGATGCAAACTGACGTAAATTCAAATACATTCAAATTTTAAAACCGTTTGCCAGTCACTTAAAATATAAATATTTTTTTAACAATCATTTTGTATATAAAAAGTTATTACGCATTTCAAAGTAATGACCCAGAATGATAAAGAATAAGATTGTACAAATTGAAGTGTAATATTTATCCTGTGATTTGACTGAGAGAACTAAGAAGAGAGTGTCAATATAGCCAAGTTTTGTAAATAAAAGTGAAATATTCGGTTAAATTAATGTAAACAAGCAAGATAATACATAGCAAAGAAAATGTGAGCAACTGTAAATAAAGAAGTGAATGAATAAAATGAGTCTGTTAAATTAACTGAGAGCCGAGAGCGCTACCGCGATATGCGCAACCTTTTTTATTCCCTCAATCATGACTAATCAATAGTGATAAATTACAAGATTGCGACATCAATGAGAGAATTTCTAGCCGTGACGCAAGAATTGAGCAAACAAAGAAAATAACGGCGTATTACGATAACATCGGTCGTAAAACAATAAAATTAACACAAATGTACATTTATTACGTCAGCAAATCAGCTGATTCTTTAAACTGCACATTATTCGACTTTTTGTTTATTTATTTTTATAATTCAAGTATTTTTTTATAATTTTATATTTTTTGATAACTTTTCTTTTTCATAATTTTATATACGTTTATATAATATATTTTTTATATTTATTCAAGTTTCAAATTGTGTACAATATTTATACAAATTCAAAAACTTGTCATCAAAATTTTCAATCAGAAGTTTTGAAAAATATTTTGGTATGCAGTTTTATAGTCTATTAAATTTTAGTATCAGAAAATGCAGGATACTCATTGAGTTTTGATCACTTTTTTCCCTGATGGTGTTGCGCATTTGCTCCACATATAAAGAATGCACGCGAGCAGTCGAAAGAGAGCACATCCAGTGGCGATTGTATCGCAATTTAAAAACACATCATCGGTGTGCACATCTTTGAAAGTTAGACAATACTAATCATAAGCATATAATCTAGACGCATTCTATAAAATAACAATACCAATTTACACAAATTTAACTTCTTCTTCTTCTTCTTAATTGGCGCTATAACCGCTTACGCGATTTTGGACGAGTTTAACAAAGCGCGTCCGTCGTTTCTTTCTCGTGCTAAACGGCGCCACTTGGACACACCAAGTGAAGCCAAGTCCTTCTCCACCTGATCTTTCGAACGCAGAGGAGGCCTTCCTCTTCCTCTACTACCACCAGCTGTTACCGCATCGAATACTTTCAGAGCCGGAGCGTTTGTATTCATTCGGACAACATGATCCAGCCAGCGTAGCCGCTGGATCTTTATTCGTTGCGCTATGTCTATGTCGACGTAAAGCTCATACAGCTCATCGTTCCATCGCCTGCGGTATTCGCCGTTGCCAACTTGCAAAGGTCCAAAAATCTTACGCAGAATCTTTCTTTCAAACACTCCAAGCGTCGCTTCATCGGATGTTGCCATCGTCCAAGCTTCTGCGCCATACGTGAGGACGAGCATGATGAGAGCCTTGTACAGTGTTAGTTTCGTTCATCGAGAGAAGACTTTGCTACTCAGTTGCCTACTTAGTCCAAAGTAGCACTTGTTAGCAAATTTTAACTACGTTTTTCAATTTTTAAAATAGTTTTTTAGTTTAAAATAGTTTTATGAAATAGCTAAAAAATCTATTAGAACCCATGTTCCTCATTAGTATGTAAAAACCTTTGTATGTATTGTCTTTGAATAGGTTGTCAAGAGAAGAAAACGTCTGATTAGTCCCAACAAGCATAGTTTTGTTGCTACTTTATCTAATATGTAAGTTTTTTCTAAAGATTGCCGCTGAAGCTTTCAGAGTAATTTTTGAATTGACGCTATATACACAGACTTCCCGAAAGCCTTCGATAAAATTTTACACACGATTTCAGTAATTAAATTGGTATGTCTGGGTTTTCATGCGACTTTCCTTGATTGAATTTGGTCTTATTTAATGATGTGCTGCTTAGTATCATAGTTATTCATGAGGCATCTTCGAAACAGTTTATGGTCGCCTCTGTTCAACCTCAAGGTAGTATTTTATGACATTTGTTATTTGTTTTGTTTATTGATGATATCTGTTCGTGTTTTTCCTTTGCTGAATTTCTTCTCTGTGCGGATGATCTAAAATTTTATTTGTCTAGTGACTCTGATGTTCTACAGTCTGAGCTGAAAAATTTATTTTCCTGTTGCCTTATGAATCGGCTATTTCTTCATATAGAAACATTTCATAAACTCACATTTTCTAAGCTTCAAGAACCCCTTTATACATATTTTCATAATAATTATATACATCTTGTTCGTTTGATGCGATTAAAGATTTGCGGGTATTCCTTGAATCGAAGCATAATTTTATCACGCACTTAAGTTATGCCGTTTTCTATTCACTTGCTATGCTCGCTTTTGTAAGGCGTCACTCATCGCAGTGAAGTGCGGTACACTCTTAAAATATTATATTCTGCGCTTGTTCGGTCCAAATTAGATGATATTGCTTTTATTTGGAGACCTTATCATGCTGTCTATAGATATCGAATGGATAGACTTCAAAATGATATGTGCGTTTCACACTACATTTAGTCAATTTATCAGACCAGAATTCATCACACGAATTTCGCTCTCGATTAGTCTCTTCCCTGTAAGTGGCAGAGGAACTCTTCAGGCAGTATTATTAATCTTTGTGCTCGGTAAAGGAAAAAGTCGAGTTGCCTTTAGTAAGACATTACCACATGGGCTGAAAAGTCCCGGACCTAACAAAGAAAACACAAATTTTTTTTGTTGAAAATTAATTATTCATCAATGTAGTTTCCTTCAAGAACAGCGCAATTATTCCAGTGCCGCTTAAACATTTCAATACCACTTTCGTAGAACGATTTATCTTTTGGCTCAAAACAACTGGGCCTCAGTTTAAGCGATAATCCCTTCATTTGAGCGAAATTTCTTATGGCGAGCAGCCAATACTCGCTGGTCTGCGAACAGCCAGGAGCCATATTTGGCGACTACGTTGAATGTGAGAGCAATTCGAGGTTCAATTCATGTAGTTTTGCTATTGTTTTGATTCACTGGTGCCACAGTGTGTTGTCTTGAAAATGAGCAAACGCGGCACCCAATTTGAACAGAGTTTTGTCATAGTCAAACGCTGAAGCGATATAAAGCCAACACTTACCTTTGATATTTTTACGATATCAGCTAACTCACGCAACTTGAGGAGACTTTAGAACACCTTCTGTGCGTTTGTCCGGCATTGTCAAAAACGCGACTAAGATGCCTGGGAGCCCCACTGTTTGAGGTTCTGGAAGACGTCTCAAAAGCGGAGCTCCCAGCCCTACTTAGATTCGCCGAAAGCGCTGACATCCTACATGACGTCTACTTTAGGTATTCATAGAGGTCGGTCTCCATCTGGTATCGCTAGGGACCAAAAGGTCTATGCGTGGCTTATTGCCAACCAGGCTAACCTAACCTAACCTAACATGCTTAGAGGAAGCGTACAGAGGTCGTAGCGATGGTTGCGTGGTTCTATCTTCACTAGAAATGAACCAGTTTGATACTAGTGGACTTTCCGCCAGGGTATGAGTTGCACATTTTTCCATTCGTCAATCATTAAATCTGACATATCACAAATTTTTAGCAACAAGACAAGTTGTAGTAATGACACCTAACCGCGTGATTTTCATATATAAGTAGATATATGTGTGTGTGGGTATGTATATACTTATATAAGTGCATATCCACCACTCTCATGCATTACATCCATTTGTAAGCGGATTAAACCGTTGTTTGACTTTATTGTCGTAAATTAATTTCCGATAAAAGTAATTAAACACCGGCACCGGTTTTCCTTACATAAATGTCTTATTGTCCGGAATGTAGGTTCTTGCTTATCCAAAGTTTGCACGCACTTGCACCTATTATTAATTTCGTTCGCATGTATAAATAAACACACAAATCTGTTTTAATAGCAGCTACTTCCGTGGCACGTGATGCTGTCACCTTGCACGCTGATTATTGAGAAACTGGGTGTGACATTTTGCAACTTTGTTGTTGTTTATGCGCTACTTATGTTTGTTTTTAGCTTTTTGACAGCTGTGTATATATGTCAATATCATTTAGAAGCCTACTTTTTACTCAAGTAATAGTTATAATATTTTTATTTCAATTAATATTTTCATATTCATGAAGCGTCTAAAGGGGCTCCCCCCTTAAAATTTCACAATAGCGATTTATACGTCATGTGGTGGATAATCTGTACCTTGCTTATTGTTTCCAAATATGGAAGTTTAGCTGCTAGCAAATTCAGAACTATTGAAACTATACCAACCAATCTGGAGATAACCTGATTTTTGGCAAGTTGATGTTTACTAAAAAATAAGTGAGAAAGTGCTAAATTCGGTCCGGACTGAACTTAATATATCCGCAAAAAGTACTTGAGTGAGTATTTATTATTTAAATTATGTAAGAATTAAATAATTGGTAGCACAACATAATGGAATGAATAACACAGGTAGACACACGTTTTGAACCAAGAACCAGTCTGCACTTTTTTGAAGGTTTTCGGCGTATTGTTTCCGAATCTAGACGCATAAATAGCATCAGCACTTAAGGTCTTCGAGATTCCGGCTTAAAAGCGTAAAAATGAAAAATCTAAATTGTCGATGCGCCACTTCTCAATTCGCTATGCTAGGGCTCTGTACGCTTGACGAAAAATTTGCATGTGGAAGCAACACCAAAGCTAATGAGTTTGTCACTAGCGAGTATATGTGCATATGTAGTTAGATTTAGAAGCGTGACCGGTAAAATTCAAACTTAAAGAACCATTAA
>JAYXIM010021311.1:0-80782 GCA_037575425.1 Anastrepha fraterculus | reverse complement strand
TTCGCATTCTGGAAGATTGAAATTTTGATCAGCTTGAGATCAAGTGATTTACGCTGAATAGGGCAGGCAGGATACAAAAGAGACAATGATGAAGTTTGCCACTTTCCTTTGTGCAGATCACAAAGTTTATAAATTTGTTGGAAGCATAATTGGCAGCTTCATGTATCGCGATGGCTTCTGCTGAAAAGAAGAGCTTACATTGATAAGTTTGAGATTTTGATGATTTTATCTCGGGTAGTAAGACTGAAACATAATTTTTTGCCTACTTTTGAGCCATCGGTGTTGATAGTAATATAGAGTGGATCTTCCTTTTCGATTTTGTTAAAGACAATCTGAGATATTTTGGATTTACAAGAACGGCTTAAAAATGTTAAACTGTTAGTTCCTAGTGGCGTCATAACTGTTAAATTAAGTGGATTATTGAGTTTGTTAAGAGTGAATTTGGTGGAGTACCCATAAAAATATATTCCGGAGCTTATTTTTCAAGGTAAAAGAACTCTAAGCGTTAATAACACTGCTGGTGTTGCGGGATAGCTGATTGTAAGACAATCATTTAACCCACCGTCGGACACTTTTTTAAAGCCTACGGTTGTGTACCCGGACCCGGCCTTTTTTCGTCCTGTGCGAGGATCTTTTTTAAAAGATTATATCCATAAATCGATAGAAAATTAAATTTTAGGCACGCTTTTTGTTAAAGATAGGCTTAGGCTTTCGATATACGCTACTATCATCTAATAGTACGTCCAGAAAACGGGCTGTTTCAACAGGTTGCATCCAGGGAGAGAGGAGTGTTAGATGAGTTTGAGGCATGTGAAGAGGTGGTGAGTGTCGTGAGGTGTACCTTCACATACTGGATACATTGAATATGCCGAGGTCGATTATGGATAACATACTAACCAATTACAATAGCCATAACGTAATTGGGTCAAAGTTGCGCGGGTCTCGCGAGGCAGCTGACGTGCTTCATTTGCAAAAGGTGATAGTTAGACACTGGTAACGGCATTCGGCAGTAAGGAATTTAGGAAGGTGGTAAGGCTCTCCCGATGAATGTCGTTAAATGTCTATCTGTATACTGTCTGCTCCAATACTTGTAATTGTGTTTTGTGCTGGATCTCGTCAGTGCTGTTGAAGAGATCCCTCCTAACGTGCCCAGGAGGTGACTCAGGCTCTAGTACCTTCGGTAGCACCATAACAGAAATTGCTTACTAAGTATTTTCCTATGCTCCATAACCGGAAGCATGAAATCCTCATTGTGAAGATGTTGCAGGGGTGACATAAGGAAGCATCCCGTAGATTCCCTGATTGCTGTATTCTGACATGTCTGGAGCTTTCTCTACTGCGTATTACTGGTGCCAGGCGACCTAACGGGCGCAGCATAATTCAGAACTGACCGGCTAATTACTTTAAATGTTGCCAGCAACATTTCTTTATCTTTGCCCCAAGTGCTGCCGGCAAGCAGTTTGAGGACCTTGTTGCGCTGAAAAGAAGATCAGACTCTCAAAGTTGACACCCAAATTTTGGGATTGTTAACTGTCGTTATTGGTGTGTCATTGACTTTCACTTTTAACTGTAGTTATTCGATGCGGTACCAGTTGGTGGTATCCGAAGAAAAGGAAGGCCTACTTTGCGCTGAAGACATCGAAGGAAGAAGGTCTCCAACTGGCGCCGGTTAGCACGAGAAATAAAGGACTGGCGCACTTTATTAAACTCAGCAAAAATTAGGTAATTTTCAGAAAAAAAAGCAAATATGTTTTTTTTTGTGAATAGCCTAATTTATTTTTTCTTCTATGAAGCAAACCTTCTACGTAGAACTTTCCACCGGTATGCATATTTAAATAACTTTTCAAAGAGATGCATAATGACCCACGGCGTACAAGTGGAAACCGATATGTGTACTTATAAATATTTAGCCCTGGCAGCATGTGCCTAATTAATTCTAATTTTAATTGTAATTATCCACATAAATAAGTGCATAAATAAATAAATAATAATATATACTCGTATGATCTTATTTAAGTAATCCTGTATATGTACAACATGTTCAAATATTAGTAGAATTTGTACGTTATTCAGTAGTAGCTTAGCAAAAAAGGTTACAAAGGTCTTTCAATATTGTTTATCCACTCACATGTGGTTAAAATTTTAATTCTTCTTCTTACGTAGCGTAGCAAAGCGCATCTCTGAAATAGGAGTATCTAAAAATCGCCCCAATACAGATTTTTTAACTCTCGCTAACCCTTTGCAAGTGCCTAACATACATATATTGCCCTACACGTAGTCACTCTATTTTTTTTACCATATTTTCAGTTTGCGATGCCGCTTTTACGGATTGACGCCTTGTCAGTGGAACTTTATTCAGACACTGTTCGAGTACAAAAACCAGCTATTGGCGTGGATTGCCTTACTAGTTAAATACACTGAGTGCTTGCATACTTTCCATACATAAACTCATAAGTAAGTATATACATATGTTTGCATGTTCCCTGCAGGGCAAAACCAAACTAGTATAGAAAGATTCTAGTTTAGCTATTGGTATTTAGTAGCAGAAATCATGACACCTACTTCGAATATGATGAATTTGACTGCTAATTAGTTAATTTTGTTTTTTCAATACGAAAATTTAAGTCTCGTCTAGGAGAGATTGATTACAGAATAATGCAGAAATAGATACTGGTGAATACATAGCGTTGGGGAATAAGTTCATACCGTTTTTCTCGAAGACTTTTATTCAAACAAGAAACAATAATTATCTCAATAAGTAAATCAATTATATATTCGCCGTTGCTGTTATAGAGTTCTTGAGTCAGTTTTTAAGGACCTCATTGTTATCGAAGGAAAGCCCTTCAAATGGTGTGTCAGGGACCAGAAAAGAAGGTAAACGGTCGGTGCAAGGTCCGCCGAATACGACGGATGCTGAAGGTCGTCCCATTCGAGTTCTTGGAGTGCGGCTTTGACGACTTGTGCAACATGTGGCCTTTTGTTGTCGTGAAGGAATTTGGTTTGACCATATCGATCAAGTATTTTCAGAAAAGTCTCTTTCACGTGCTGTAGCTGGGCAATGTACAGCTCCTTGTTGTCCGTGGCACTCTTTTCGAGCTCTCTTTTCCCAGTGCACCATGCCCGCCCAGTCTCACCAAACATATATTATGATATTCTTTGGGTGAAGATCCGGCTTGTCTATCGGGTTCTATCTCCTGGAGCCACCCACTCCTTTCTTTGCTTTATATTGGTATATAGGTACCATTTTTCATCTCCCGTGACGATTCGGTACAAAAGTGCTGTTTACAAGCGCGTGTTGCTCGATTGCGGGCGAGATGCTGAGCAGCAATTTGAAGGGGACTTTCTTCGTTTGTTTCGTTGAGCTCGTCAGGCACTCAGGCTCCCAATGTTTCGGTAAATCCCATTGAATGAAGCTGATTGAGAATCGTTTTATAATCGCAGCTCATTTTGCCCGCCAATTCATGACTAATTTGGCGACCTTTCTCCTTCAAAAGTGATTTAAGACGTTCGTCATCGAATTCAAAAGGTCATCCCCTGCGGGACGTGTCATCGACGACGAAGTCGCTATTTTTCAACTTTGCAAACCAACTCCGTGCTGTAGACTCGCCTACGACACCTTTTCCATACACTTCGCAAAAGTCCCGGTCTGCTTCGGCAGCTTTTTGACCTCAATGAAAAGCAGAAAAGCATATAAAAGCAGCCTCAAAACCAATAAAAAAATTAAATAACTCAAATATACAATTAACATTGTTTTGTAGAGCAGAAATACTTCTATCGCATGAAAACTTACACTTTGTCAAACAGCAAGCAAATCGTTGCAAAATAAACGGAAATATAGGAACGCTATGAACTTATTCCCCAACGTATTAGTATTCACTATTTGTGCACAAATAAAGTTTTTTTGCAAACACTCTTTATTCTCTACTTATTCGCAGAAAAGTACTCCGGTACATATAAAAGATTAATTCAAATCTAACTACCTTTGATTTTATTTACGGTTTTTTAATTTTTTTTATTAGTTTTTTTTAAGAATTTATTTGAATTTTTTAGGATTAGGTTCTTACTCAATAAGTTTGAACCGAATTTTGAAAGCTTAACCAATTCTTGTAGCTGAAAGAAGTTTCATTTAATTTAATGAGAAAAATTCTGAATGCACTTTTAATATGAAATGGAACATGGAATGCAATGAATTTTTCTTGTAGACTATTTTAAACAGTTTATTTTAGAAATATATTGCACTTGAATTTTTTTTTCAGTGCAAATGCATGGCTGGGCAATTTACATTTCGTAGGACGAGGCCATATTAAAAATTCGAGTTGCTAACATGAAAAAAATACAGAACACGAACTGGTTGAGCTGAAAGTGAAGTGGTATTATTCTAGTTCACAACTAGCATTTTCCTTACAGGGTTAATACTGTATGTAAGTTTGACTGTGTAAGTGCGGAAAGCAAGCGGATATTCACTGTCCAAGCATCGATGGATATGCATAGGTAAAATGCCAAAATGCTGCAAACTGAAATAAACATATCCACCCGCACATAGCCGAACAGCTCCTGTGCAATTTTTTTTCCTTTTCAGCTGGCGTAGTTCTTGACAACAGATATCTCGTGTGACGTGTTGCAAATGTTTTGTTTGTTGTTTTCCGGTGTTACTCGTGGCTTATGTGTGGTACTTGCATAGGGCACTCTTGGGCGGCGAGCGTGTGTGCTTCGTTTTTACCGTTTACCGCTTATGTGTATGGGTGTACGTGCCAATGTGGAGTTTTTATGTTTTCATGATTTTTCTCTCCTCTTTGTGCTTTGCTATGTTTGCTGAATTCTTTCATACCGAACTCTCAGTTGCTTCAATTTTATTCAATTGCTGAAAGTGTTGCATTATCATGATTTTACCGAGTTTATAGTGTTTTTTCTCGTACACATTGTGCGATGTGTAACAGGTGGATTTTCTGTACTGTGAATTGCATTTAAGCCACTGAAAATTATTTTCGACTCTTTTGTTCAATTGGCTCACCGTATGCCGTTCACCTATACGCCTACGCATATCCTGCCATTGTGTGGCTCAGTATTTTATGTTTTACGGACAGACTTTCATTCTCCCATGCAGCACAAATCGTTTACGTCCTCTCATTCATTATTTAGTTGATGCATTGTTTTCAACAATGACCTTTGGGCAATGCCGAAATTATCGTTTGCGAAGCTGAAGTTCCTTTGACAATCATTGTAAACATAGTAGCATTTTTTTCCTCTTGTAGCCTTTGTAGTCAGAGGTGTTGCTTTATTTGGAAAATTGCTGCTGTTTTTGTTGTTGCAGAAGTTTTTGAAAATCTCGTAGAAACTTGGTTATGATTTTGTTTGAAATCTGAATTCCCAAGTGTTTTGTATTTCCTACGAATTTGTGATAGTTTCTCTGCTTTGGAGATTGCCTAAGCTCAAAATTATACAGATGGCTAAAATCATTTGTAGCAAATTTGTTTGTAAGCTTGTGGTACTAGTAGTTGGCGCATGTGTGCCAAACTGAATACCAAATTTTGTGCTAATGAAAGCATGAATTTTATTTTCACGAGGTGTGTTTTTATAGTTTCTCTAAGTAGGTAAGTAAATTGGTTGAACCAGCTCTCAAGCACTCGCTAAGTAGCACTAAAGCGCCGTTGTGATACCATTATGAGACCTCCAAGAGGCAGATATCTACTGCCAGCCAGAGCTGTTGATTTAATGGAGAAGATTGATGGGATTTAGGTTGGCACACTGCTCCAAGATGAGATAACGGACTTATTGTTATAGAAAATGATATAAACACCTATACAGATGGCTCAAAACTAGACAACAAAGTGAGTGAAGGGGTATACTCCGATAAATTCGGAGTCAGCCAATCATTACCATAAAGGATTATATACAGCCAGGATTTTCAAAAAATCGCTTTTTTTTCTTTATGCACATATATGTAAGAATACACTCAGAAAATTTAATATTTTCGAAGTTATACGAAAATTTGAAAAGGCTTTTCAGAGTGCTTGAAAGAGTGCTTCAAACTTTGAACGCGTTTTTCTCGAAAACGGCTAAACTGATGAGTCTCAAATTTTCACACGAGCTTCTTAAATATATTTTTTAGTAATTAATTGACGATTTTTTTCACGGATAAATTTTTTCTTATAAACAATTTAAGGCTGAAATTGTAGTCAAAAATCGAACTTTTTTGGAGAAACCGCCATTTCGTCAAAAAAATGTGTTTTAGTTATTTCTTCGATTAGTTACTAGATTTAACAATACTTTAACGAAATCTGTTTGGCTCTTTAATTTCGGAGGATCCAGTTCAGAGATATAGTGGTCACAGCAAAATGTCTTTTTTGAGAGGAGCTCCCGGAGACCAGCTGTAGCTCTTTGCCAAATAAATAGCTTTACTAATACTAAGTCTTAAAATATAGCTAAAAGATAACATAATAGATCAATAAATTTTAAAGTTTTCTCAGAAAAAATTCTGGAAAATTCGCTTTTTTTCGGCCTTCTAACTGTCGAGGGACTTATGGCAATAAAAACGAGAGTATTATCCACAAATGAGCTCTTCATTTACTTGGACCGTCAAGCAGTCATAAAAGCGCTAGAATTGAAAGCGCACTCTTCAAAAATAGTCATAGAATATTTAAAACTTCTAAATGACGTATCCAACTACTATAAAGTACACCTTTTTCGGTTGCTAGGCCACTGGAATATAGCAGGAAACTGCAAGGTAGATAATTTTGCGCGAATCGGTAAAACTCTTGATATCCAAGTGGATAAGACGCTGATACCTATGCCTATAGTCACTTGTAAACTATTTCTGGATAGGAAAACCATCAACTAGATAAATACAATTTGGCAAAACCTCACTACTTGTGAACTAAGCAAACAAACGTGACCGAAATGGGACAGCGGCCGATCAAAGAGCTTCTGGGTGTTGCATTTTTAACTGGTGTAGCGGATATAGCGCATCTAAAACTAATGAAACTTTGCTCGTTTATTAAAGCTACCAAATGGTTTAAAAGGGAACCCATCGTATAAGGATAAGCTCTAGTGATATTACAATGGATCTACGACAGGTCTAAGTGTATCATTGCGACAGCCACCCTATATACTGGTGCTTTTAAATGAATTAAAATTAACTATGACCATAAAATAGTGCATTTCAGCTTATAATTCTTAACTTCAATATGGAAATATAAAAAAAAATGCATATAAAAAAATAAATTATTAAATTTTTTTGTGTTAAAATATATAAGTTTTATTCAACGAAATACATAAAAACATTACCAAAAGTAAAACAGTCAGAATTAAAAATGCAAATTTGCATTTTGAAGGGACGTACAGAGGGACAGGTAGACGGATATAGCTAAATCGATTTACCTCGTCGTCCTGACCCTTTTGGTAAAAATGTGTATGTATATATTTGTGCTTCTTCTTCTGCTTATAACTAAAACCATCGAACGAAAGTTAATATACAATTTCACCTTCATGAAAGGTACACAATTTTTATTTTCTGATTTTTTTTTTTAACTTGTCTAGGTACAATTATAGTAATACTAATCTAATGATGTATTGACACCATTTCTATGGATTTGTCAAAAATGCTGAGGGCCGCTAATAAGAATTTTCGAAAAATTCCACCATTTATTATCTCGAACAGAACCTATTTACACTAATTGCCTAAAACTGTTAGCTACGAGTTATAGAACGATAAATAATTGTAACGACTTCAGACCACTTTTTGAGCTTTTCCAATAGAGAGGTTCATATTTTAATACAGATCTTATTGTTAAAGCGTGAACTATCTGATAATGGTCTTGACCCTAGTCTTGACCCTTCTGAAATAGAATTTTAATTGAACTTTCCAAAGAACCCATTTAACGAATGAGAATACCGATGAGTTTTCCAATAGGACAAGCACAGGATTCAGCGATAAGGCAGAATAAAATTTACTTCCTTGTTCACAATTTCAGTGATAAGGAGCTATTGGCGATTGCATAGATAAATCGAATGCTATATTGCACCACCGCATCATTAAACGCCATCAGTATTCGATGTATCAATTATATTATATATTTTAGATGACTCAATATTCTGGATTTGTATAAAAGTAACGGACAGACTTTTTTCCTCGCACCGAACGAGTTGGGCGTTGGAAGGGCTAGCCCTTCAAAAATACGTCAAGGGTCAGTTACTTACGATACGTTGTGAAGGATACCTTGCGAGCGACTCGAGGCAAGCTCAAAATGTAGCGAACATACGAACAGAGATACGACACACGATTTTATCACTAACTATCCTCCAAAGGTCCTGTCTGGGATTTCTCAAAGGTCACCGCAATGTGAAACTAAATGCCGTTAAAAAAGCTCGCTAACCAGAGATCCTTCGAGCCGTATAAAAGCCGCTAAAAAAAGCTTGTTGACGCTTAAGAGATCTTCCTTCACTAGTTTTGAGATTTTTTATGGCAATGTCTGCAATTAATTTATTTTCTCGTTAACCTCTGTATCAATCTTTAGCCAAATCATCAGGTCTAAAGCACCCTGTGGCCGAGAATATGGGAATTCTATATTTCTGAACGATGACTCAACTTTGTTTGGTGCCTGAATATTCTACTGATAATTTTGATCATAAAAGTCTATGTAGGCATAGTTTTCCTTATTTTGTATTTTGGTTATTAATCGTGAATGTTCTAATATATTCCATTGATATTTCTAATTTTTTTCCTTTTCTTCGAAATTACCTCTATATTGTTACTATCTAATATGCATGTCTTTGTTTGGAAAAGGCTAGAGCACTGTAAAGAGGAAGAAAATGAAAACCCGTCCTGTCTCAATATTGCTCAAAGTTATTTCTTTCACGACTAAATTTGTCATAAAAACCAACTTCCATTTGTACGAGACGTAAAGTGCTCAAAGAGAAGGAAAATAAACTTTTACTTATTACCATTAACCAGGAAGTTAATATTTATTCACAATTATTGTTATTTGCGACTCGTTTCCACATATTTCACCTTTTATTGAAAATTAATTAATTTCTGTAAATGGGTAGGGAATCCATCTACATATTGCCACGCACAAGTACGTACGAATGTATGCAATTCAATTGGCAATAATATAAAAATTTATTTGAGTATAATTTTATGGGTTTTACCCTGCAGTCATCTACTCGATTCCTGCAGGCGAATGAGATTGCCGACACCATTTTTATGACAGCAACACTTTCACGTTCATGACTCCGAAGTCAGCAGTAAGTTTGTGTGTATACGAGTATATGTATGTACGAATGTATGTTGCAGTCAACTCGGATATAGTGAAAGCTAATCTTGCTGCGGTGGGCTAGTAAGAAGTCGAAAGCACCCAATTTTATGGGTTGTTGCAAGTGTAGCACATGAAAATCATTTTCGTTTGATATCGGCGCTTAGCACGCAGCACCAGCTTGTTAATGGGGCACTCTACTCGAAATTATCACTCTCCCTATTGTGCTCTGTTGTTTTTGTAACTCGATAGCCCTTCCAAATGGTAGTTAACTATAGTGATGACCGGAACGTGTCCAGTGTTGACTTCGAAATAAGGAAAAAGTTGGACACGAACAAGAAGTAGGCGGGAACTATAGTTAATTGTGTCGTCTTGGCGTTTCTACGTATAGCTAGCTGGCTGATCCTAATGTCCTGAAATTAACACAAACTTAAGAGGCCACTTCGAAAATGGGTTAAAAAGGCCAAATACATAGGAAAACTTTTGTTTGCTTCCACGCGTATAAGTGTGCAGATATATGTATGAGTAGATATTTGCGTATATAAAGGGTGTTAAAAGCAATGCAAAATGTGTAGGGAGGCAATAGTTAGATAAAAGCTATTTATTAAGAAATACACGACAATGACCCAAATTGTCGCCTGTCCAACAGCACAAAAGCACAATTAAATTGGCATTGAGTACCAAAATTTTTCGAAATAAATTGAGCAAATCTAAGTTATATTCGTTTACTATTAACTGCCTATATTTTAAAGCACTACTGACAAACCAACCTAGACTACTCCATCTGCCTGAACCAATTCCACACAATTTATATTAGCCTTAGTAGAACTGCCCAAAGTACAGACATCTGATTAGTTTCAAAATAGGGCACCTTTCTAGTTTTTTCTACTTCGCTTAAGTTACGAAGACCGCAGCTTAAATTTTTGTGTCGTCCGAGATAAATAAGATCGAATTTGACCTTCAAAATACAAGGGATTTTATAATTCCGAATTCGTTCAAATTCTTCTTCTCAATTGGCTCGGTAATCTGCGATATTCCTGAATTTAAAAAAGCGCGCCAGTCGTTTCATTCTCGTGCTAACCGGTGACGGCAGGACACACCAAGTGAAGCCAAATCCTTCACCGCCTGATCTTTCCAACGCAGAGGAGGCCGCTCTCTTCCTCTGCTACCACCAGCTGGTACCGCATCGAATACTTTCAGAGCCGGAGCGTTTGTATCCATGCGGACGACATGACCCAGCCACAGCAGCCGCTGGATCTTTATTCGCTGTGCTATGTCTATGTCGTCGTAAAGCTCATACAGCTCATCGTTCCATCGCCTGCGATATTCGCCGTTGCCAACGTGCAAAAGTCCAAAAATCTTGCGCAGAATCTTTTTCTCAAACACTCCAAACGACACTTCATCGGATGTTGTCATCGTTCACACTTCTGCGCCATACATTACAACGGGCATGATGTGCGCTTTGTAGAGAGAGTGTTAGTTTTGTTCGTCGAGAGAGGACTTTACTACTCAATTGCCTACTTAGTTCAAAGTAGCACTTGTTGGCAAGATATATTATTCGTTGGATTTCAAGGCTGGCATTGTTATCGATGTTAATGCTGGTTCCTAAATAAACGAAGTCTTTTACAACCTCGAAGTCCTAACTGTCAACAGTGACATGGGTGCCAATAAGCGAGTGCGCTGACTGTTTGTTTGGAGATAGCAAGTAGCTTGTTTTGTCCCCGTTCATCACCAGAACCATTCGCTTTGCCTCTTGATCCAGTTTGGAGAAGGCAACCAAAAAATTGTGTCTGAGCGATTAAGTTCTGCTGCTCGTACAATTTTTTCCAACTGCAGGTTAAAGAAGTCACACGACAGCGAGTCATCCTGTCTGAAACCTCGTTTGGTATCAAACGACTCGGAGAGGTCCTTCACAATTCAGACGGCGCTGCTGGTATTGCGGCATATAGATATCTTCTTTTCGTACTGTCGAATGCAGCTTTGAAATCGACGAAAAGATGGAGTGTGTCGATTCTCCTTTCATGGATCTTTTCCAAGATTTCGCATATTGTGAATATTTGGTCGATGGTGGATTTTCTAGGTCTAAAGCCACACTGACAAGGTCCAATTAGTCGGTTTAAGGTGGGCTTCAGCCTTTCACACAATACGCTCGCTAGAACCTTATAAGCGATATTTAGAAGACTAATCCCGTGGTAATTGGTACAAATTGCAGGATCGCCTTTCTTATGGATTGGGCAGAGCACACTTAAATTCCAATCGACACGCATGCTTTTATCCGACCATATTTTGCATAGAAGCTGATGCATGCACCTTAGCAGCTCCTCGGAGCTGGTATCGTTCAAATTGCTTTCACTGATCTATGATCCTTATAAGTACCTACTTTTCAAAGCTCTTTCCCTCAAGCTCTGTTTGTTCGTCGAACTCACAGTTGAAATAAATTCATCTATGTTAGCATTCCACAGCTTCCTATCTGATATATCAGGTTTAGACTTAATTTTCTTTCTAAGTCCTGTCTCTGTAAGATAATTTTTGGGAATCTATGTGAAAATCTGTTAGCATCATAGTCAAATAAGGTCTTATAAATATATCTTAGGTGGAGTTCTGATGTGCAGAAATGGCAATTTGGTAAACCAGTTTCTAAGAGGATATAATAAGACGGTGCATTTGTAGGCATGTGCGAGGTAATACTATTGATCAAAAGAGATAAAAAGGACTCAGTACATACTCGTATAAGTACTCGTAATGCAAAAGATAATATTCTAGCAAGAACAAAGCATTTCTCTAAGGTCGAGTACTCAGAGAATATTAGCCGAGGTAGGAAGTATTGCTCGTTTTATGGAAAATTCTAAAGGCGCAGCTACTTTATGCGTAGGTACCTTGTAAAACGAATAAATGTCTTAAGTCAATTTAATCATCAAGTGTGTTTGGATTTTTGCTGCTAGTTTTTACGCAATCATGCCGAAAAGCATCTCCTTTTGGGCATATCTTTTTACTGGTGGCACTGAATTTATACGAAACCGAGTTGTTGACTTTCACAACATACACATATTTGGGCGGATAAAATTCCCTATGCTTTAATGTAATCTGGAAATCAGACCAGTTTTGCTTTAAACATTTGGCTGGGTATTACAGGTGAAAGGTTTCTAAGCCTTTTATTGTACCAAACCGATTAATAGGCCATATCTCCGAAACCGCTAGTTTGTAGACGCTTTGTTGTTAAGAACTTTGGCTTCTTTTTGTACATAAAATTAACTCCATAAATATTGTGAATTATTTGTATGACACCCTGTAAATTACATGCATATGGACATACATATACCCACTCTACATACCTACACAATTAAACCCCTTTATCAAAGTGGGTGTTTACCAAAGTACTCACATTTAGAATACATACATACCCATACATATGTACAAAGAACGGGTTTTACTAATACAAGTATAAAACTTTCGAGCTGCAAATTGTAAAGTGCATAGTTTGTGTATGTGTGTATGTGTGTGTTGCACTTTCGTTAATAACTGTCTCGACAATGTGTCTAGTGGCGGTAGCAGCTTGCATGTGGATAAGTAGGTGGTTTGCCGTGCATATAGGGCAACTTATATTTAGCTTAAGTGGCAAACATAGAAACAACTTAAATGCACACACATACATACATATACTCAGTCACTCCCATGCACACCTAATTTTACCGTCTCGTAAGCTCCTTGAACCCGTATTTTATCAGACAATACGTACATAGACTCACTCAACTTGCGCCTTATACTCGTACACTGTGCGCTCTAACTTAGCCTTTCGACCTTCTGCCTTTGCCCGAGTACATCCAACTAACTACCCACGATCTTGAATTAGCTACTACTATATGATTAATATCAAAAGGAAGCAGGAGTTCAGAGTTTGCATAATATGCATGCACCTACGCATACTTAGAAAGTTATTTTCATATAATTTTACGTTGATTTGCATCTGTGTGATGTTTATGTATTATTAATTAAGATATGGCACTGGATCATGGGTACGTACGAACGCTCGTATGTATGTACTTATATGTAAGAAGTGCCGTTGTATACGGCAGCTATTTATTTAAAAGTAGGGAGAAATTTGTACGTGAAGTATTAGCAGGTGATCCTTGTACTTAATTTAGCAGTATTATAATTTTATAATCGAGTAATCTTCTTTTTGACGTGTGAGTTGAGGCTTTGTTTGTTTGTTTTGCAGATGTAAAGCTATAACTAGGGTTATGTTTTTGAAGAGCAGCAATTGATGATTTTCATGGTCGAAGCAATTTAATACTCTTAAACACTTCACTTCTTAGGCCTTGCACAATCCATTTTCGGATTTACGAAGTCCTTTTTCGTTTTAAATATCCCCCAAAGATGGTGATGTGTTTAAGTTTAGGTCCCTCTACTAAATGCTTGGTAATGACCTGGACTTTGTTGATCTTGAACGCATCGATTCGACCTGACGATGCCAAAATAGCATTACTGCCATAGCCCGTCAACCTGGATCCGTCATATCGATGACAAAAATCAAGCTATCGGCCGCATTAGCAAAAGTTGAGTCAGCGGCAAACTACGGCTGTGGAATATTGTTTATTTGTGTAAAAAACGGCAATATTCGCATATATTATTTCGAGTAAGGCAGAACCACTCTTGTGATTTGGATCGGTAAATATTATTAGGAAACTATTGCTGGCTCATCCATCAAATTTACCCATAAAGTGACTAGTGTTGGTCTTGATGGTGATATGTCTTGAAGAGGAACGCGTTTCTCTATTATACAGGGTGCGTGCGGTACTTCAGGACAACTGGGGAATACAACTAATTAGCTTTTATTTTGATCGTTTTACACACGATACTACCTTTCTATATACCCATAAAATCATAATAAAATTTCCCCGCGTACACTATCAATCCAGGGTTTCACTACTGTCTCTGAAACCTTGATATATGCAGCTAAATTGAATTGAAATCCTTGAGTAAAGAAGTGTGGCGGCATTGGAATATCCTGGGTTGCTCACAAAACCTGTTAAGATCTCATTCACCTCTTTTTCAGATCATACTGGCCTTGGTAGGACGGCTGTTAAAATTACGTGATATTCTATTCATTAGTGCGTGAGTTATTGGGCTAATAATGATTCTACTTTTGTTATTTTCAAAACGATGGATCAAAAAGAATTTCGTGTTTTAATTTTACACTGCTTCTTGATGGGAAAAAATACCGTGCGAGCAAAGCAATGACTTGGAAAGTGTTATGGGAATAATAACAATTGCTGACTTCAAACGTGTTCGTAGAGGCAGCTATGATGCACAACGCAGAGGTCGTCCAAATGAGGCGTTAACACCAGCAAATATAAAAAATCCACAAAATCATTTCGAATGATCGAAAAATGAAGTTGCGTGAGTTAACGGACATCTTAGAGGTATCAACAGAACGTGTTGGCTTTGTATTGCATGAGAATTTGTCTATGAGAAAGCTCAAAGTGGGCACCATGCCACGAGTCAATCAAAACAATGGCAAAACTACACGAATTGAACTTCGAATTGCTCCCATATCCAACGTATTCGGCAAATTTGGCTCCCAGCGACTACTGGCTCGCTAAAACTGCGACCTATTTTGAGGCAAAAGATAAATCGTTCTACAAAAGTGGTATTGAAATGTTAGAGCGTTGCTGGAATGATTGCGTTGTTCTTGATGGAAATTACGTTGATAAATAAAGTTAATTTTGAAAAAAAACGGGACTTTTCAGCCCGTGTGTTATAAAGTGTTTTATTTTGTCATTCAAAGAAAAATGCTACTTTTTAATATAAATGATCGGATGTTTACTTCATTATAAAGAGGAAGGTATGTCGTTAATAGTGGAAAATAACATCAGGCAAATGACCACCACGCCACCACCACCAAAAATTAATAAAAAGTTTTTTCTAATAGCGGTCGCCCCTTGGCACGAAATGGCAAACCTTCGTCTTTATTTCTGGCAAACCTTCGTGTGTATTTCTCGGAGTCGGCTTGAAACTGTAGGTCACTCCATTTGTGGAACAACATCAAGACGCACACCACAAGTAGGAGGAGGAGCTCGGTCAAACACGCAAAAGGGGTGTAAGCGGCAATTATATATTGGGTAGTCGAAAAAGTCTCTTCGTATTTCTAATCAAACTTCAACTCATTTTTTTATACTTAAAATGAACTTTATTAAACCAAATATGTACCATTTTGGTCGACCACCTTTTGCCATTTTTCTTCTAGAGACATTGTTCCATCAGTCCAAAACTGGTTTCTCGGCGAAAAACTGCGACAAGTAATTTTCACAGGCTTCTCTTGAAGCCAACTTTACTCCATTAAGGGAGTTCTGCATTGACCGAAACAAATGGTAGTCCGATGGTGCAAGGTCAGGACTATATGGTGGATGCATCAAAACTTCTCAGCCAAGCTCTCCCAGTTTTTGCCGAGTCATCAAAAATCTATGTGGCGTAGCGTTGTCCTGATGGAAGACGACGCCCTTTCTGCTCATCAGTTCTGGCCGTTTTTTTTCGATTGCTTGCTTCAATCTCATCAGTTGTTGACAATAAAGTGTAGAATCAATCGTTCGAGCAGGCTGGAGCAGCTCATAGTGGATGATTCCTTTCCATCCTACCAAGCACTCAGGATAACCTTTCAAGGCGTCAATCTTGGCTTTGCGACCATCTGTTGAGCTTCACCACCCTTGCACCATCATATTTTTCGCACATTATTGTCGTATTTCATCCACTTTTCGTCTCCTGTTACTATTCGCTTCAAAAATGGTTCGATTTCATTTCGTTTCAGCAAAGAATCGAAGATGTTAATTCGGTCCATTAAATTTTTCACAGACAATTCATGTGGTACCCAAACATCGAGCGTCTTTTTGTAACCAGCCTTTTTTAAATGGTTCAAAACCGTTTGATGATGAATGTTTAGTGCCTTGGCGATGTCATGGCAGCTTATGTGACGGTCCTGGTCAATCTTTTCCATAATTTCATCGACTTTTTCAACGATAGGTCGACCGGAGCGAGGTGCATCTTTCACATCGAAATTTCCAGAACGGAAGCGAGCGAACCATTGTTGTGCTACACGAACTGATACAGCATCGTCTACGTAAACTTTACAAATTTCATTGGTGGCTTGCGTGGCATTCTTCAGAACAGCTATAACTTTTTTTCAGCTTCTCCGAATTTAATTTTTTTTGGTTATATGAAGCTTAGAATGTCACCTTTCTAACACCATATGATATGACACAATGTGATTGGTAGCACTGGAGATAGATAACTCCAACGACATCTATTGACAAAATACGCAAAGACTTTTTCGACTACCCAATATATATAAATGACCACCATGACCACGCTTACAGGTCAATACCCGTTTCATTAAATTTTCCATAACCGAATTGCAAAGTGGCTGCCCTATCTCCTCTTCCTCGATAGCCTCACGAATTCCATCTTTGAGGTCTTGAATTGACCCCGGGCTGTTGGCGTAGACCTTCTCCTTCGCGTGGCCACAAAGAAAAAAAGTCACGAGTTGTTAAATCACTAGATCTCTCTGGCCAATTGCGATCACCTCTTCGAGAGATAACACGATCCGGGAACTTTTCCCGTAAAATTTCAATGGTTTCGTTGCTTGTGTGGCACGTAGCTGCGTCGTGTTGAAAATAAACGTTGTCCAGATCAATACCATCCAATTCCGGCCATAAAAAATCATTATTCAGCTCTCGATAGCGCAATCCTATTCAAAATAACACCTGTTATTGGAAAACCCTTTATATTAATTAATTATTTTCCGCACTTATTTGCATTCAATTGGAGAGGTGTCGAAAATACACTTTTTGGGCGAAATTTGTAGGTCTACACAAAATCGTGGTAGAAATAGTGTTACGTGTAGCATTTAATTTTCGGGTTTGACACTGCCACTTTGTGAGCTGCTCCTAAAGGTCGCCCAAGAATAAATCATTAAGTTGTATCGGTAATTGATGAATTGCATTAGAAACGCACCAAACGTGATTACACTGAGCTGAATTTGTCATATTTGACAATTTTTGTACTTTTTTGCAAATCACTGATTTTGGCAATCAATTGCCAAAACTTGTCCGACGCAGATTCGCGCGCAATATACAAGGAAAATACTGAACATAGAAAAAAGTGCGATGTCGCTTTGCAAATTAATTGCCACATTGGCAGAGTTTCTCCCTGTTGAAGAAATTGTTTATGCAACAAAATAAACTTACTAGGGGAACATTCATATATGTATGTATGCGTGTATATACATGTGTATATGTGCATGCAGTTATAAATTTATATATCTCCTATGTGCATAGCTGTTAAATGCAAAGACGCCCACGCACATTTAATTGACATTTTGACAAACGATGAAAACTACAAGATCATAATGGAGTGCATTACCATAAAGCCATAATGTGTTTTGATACATGCATATGAGTACACACCTACATTTGCCATTGCTCGTGTACTCCTAACTTCATGCGAACACCAACATAGTTATGTAAGTATGCATTCATGCACTCAGTCAATCATATCTCACACTTGCTCATATCCACATATGATACATGTAAATGCATCCCCTCACTATGCTTAGATGCACATATTTACATACATATACAAGTACTTTTGCTTGTAAATATAGATCGATGTACTTGCATGCATTTATTGTAGATGTGTGTGGATTTGTATGTACCATACATCCATCTGCATGCTGTTCTAACAACATTTTTTTTACGCTGATGTCAATGTGACATGACAATTGTCACTTAATTATTTTACGAATACCGAACATCTTTGCTTACGCGTTGCAATGCGTGTGCCTTGCTAATGTTGCTGACACTGCGGCGGCTGTCACCACTGATGCTGCAGACAACTTGCACTGACGGATGGTTGTCTCTAATTAAGTAACTATACCCATGTAAATACATACATATACATATGTACCATGTATATGTAGCATGCAGTCACATACGCATATGCACATAACTACACGTACACCTGTGTTTAAAATAATAGGAGCGTGATGTGATGGAAAGTTTTCTTCTTCCTAATTTATTCCTTTTTTTAATTTTAGGATTTAGTGTTTTTTGGTTTTTATAAAAAACACTGCTACTACTATAACAAAAACCATATAAATGAAAGTTTTACGCTATTAGACAAATTTTAAGAAATTTAATGAAAAAATTTCAATTTATTGTAGGAGGTAATTTCGAAACTCTGTTTGCAAAAAATAACAAAATTAGCAACAAGGTAGGAAGTACTAAATAACATCGAGACCAAACCTGCACACAATTACATAAAATTTAGTTCGTACTGGCTGTACTTGGCATCAAAAGAACTGGTAATGGCTTGTAACATCCGACGAAAAGACATTTTCAATACCAGCTTACCTTAGACAAAAAGCAATAATTATGTGTACCATTTTCAATGAAATGTAATTATTGGGTTGGGGAATACGTTCTTAGCGTTTTTACCGAAGACTTTTAATGAAACAAAACATAATAATTATACCAATAAGTTAATCGATTAAATATTCGCCGTTGCTGTTTACTGCCTCTTTCCACCTCTCGACCGATTTGTGTGTGGTGTCAAAGTTTTTAAGGACCTCTTGCTATCGAAGGTAATGCCCTTCATAAGATTTGACAGGGACCGAAAAAGATGCTAGTCCGTCGGTGCAAGGTCCGGCGAATACGTCGGATGATGAAGGACCTCCCATTCGAGCCCTTGAAGTGCGGCTTTGACGACTTGTGCAACATGGGGCTTGGCGTTGTCGTGAAGGAGTATGGTTTGACCATGTGGATCAGGTCTTTTCAGTCGAATAGCCTCATTTACGCGGTGCTGCTGGGCAATGTAGAGCTCCTTTTTGCCCGTGGTATTCGTTTCGAGCATTACCCAGTGCACCATGCCCTCTCAGTCACATATCATGTCCTTTTTTGGATGAAGATCTCCCTTGACTCTCGGCTTTGACGTATCTCCTGGAGCCACCCACTACTTTTTTTGCTTCACATTTATGTATAAGCACCATCCTTCATCTACCGTGACGATTCGGTATAAAAAGCGCTGTTTATCACCGCGTGTTTGCTTGATGGCATGCAAGATGCTGAGAAGCAATTTGAAGGCGACTTTTTTGTGACATGTGCAAATGTCCCGGGCTGCTTCGGCAGCCTTTGTACCTCACTGAAAGGCAAAGAAGAACAGGTGTCGTAAATGTTGATTTTTGCCTTTCTAACTCTCAAAACTAAATAACTCAAAAATACAATTAGCGTAGTTTTGTAGAGCAGAAAGAGTTCTATAGAATGAATACTTACCCTTGCCAACAGCAAAGAAATCGTTGTAAAAAAAAGGAAAATATAAAAACACTATTAACTTATTCGCCAACTCAATATTTTCGCTCAGGCTATGGCGCGAGCGAATTGACGAGCATACATAGTTGTAAGTTTTTTGGTTTAAAGTATGTGCATAGATATGTATAGATTCCTTTATATTGTTAACAACAACACCCAATCTCACTGTGGATGCTTCACTTTCCTCAATACCCTGGGAGCAAGGAACACTGTTATTGATCTGGGTTGATCTATTGTTGATATGGGTCTCAGGACACGAAGGTTATATTAGCAATTTACATACTACCTAGCAAAATTAGGCACTATTTCAAAATTCCATGGATCTGAATCCTTTTCCTCACCAAATCCCGCGTACAGTAATTTACCACAGTCTAGGAGGACTCCCTGTCGCATTCACAACGCTAGATGGAAAGTACTGCGCAGAAACAGGCTAAACAGTTTGGGAAGGACAATAGGTTCCTAAACCTGGATAGAGAGAGTCAGCCTTTAACTCTCACTGGATACTACATGGGGCAGTGTAGACTTTGCTTTCATTTTAGGAAACTTGAATTAGTAGAAACGAGCTTCTGCAATTTTTGCGATCTAAATAATGAGATTCCAGATCACATTCTCTGCGAACATGCAGAGGAAAGTCCATACTCCTAGTGGTGCGACTTAAAATCCATTACTGAAATGTAACAAAAAGCCTGAGAAGGCACTTAAATTAATCAGAAGCCTTTATAATAGGTTTGGGGTCAAGTACAATAGACCACATAAGATGGCCCAATAATACAAATAATAATACAACAGTCGTGCGAACAAAATTACAACACATTTGTGATCAAGTGCGCAAAATCATTTTCAGACTTCGATTCATATTATTTTGAGCACAGCTGTACTTACGTGCATAGACATTTACATATATCTAGTCTCTCACCTAGCGCACTACCGTCGATGTCAAGTGTTGACTTATTTGTCAATGTGACAAAATTAATAGTTATGTATGGGTATTGTGTGCTGATAAAAGCACACTCATCACTAATAAGGACAAATGTAGTAGACAGAAACAAATGACTGACGAAAGCATGTCTTTAGAGCAAGCAAAATTAATCAAAGAGCAGATGAAAAAACTTGCATGTTTGTGTGTATGTTTGTGGACGGAGAAAATCTAGTAGATGATAAAAATCTATTTTAGGAATATATTTTAATTGATTGATATAGAAAAACATTACTTGTATTGAGCTATCAGGATATTTAGATATTTAGAAAAATAAATCGATGCTCAGTGCTTCACAATCGAAACTAACCAATACTCGTATTAGGTGAGGTCAAAGTTGTTCACCGCTTTCTCGCTTTATTTCGATGATCAAATTTACCTAGCTATAAATACTTACCTTTTTGAAAGTAATATCAATATTGACTAATCTTAAGTCTCTTCGCAATGGAGTGCTCATTAGCTACTCCGAGTCTAGGATTTTATCAGTATTTTTAACGATCGCCTGCAAATTTATCGGATTTTCCCCTTTTTAACCTTTATTTAGTACTGCGGAAATAAATAACTGACTTTCCAAAAATAACAAATATATCTAACAACATTCATTGAGGTGAAAACTGATATTGAAATCGCCGCACAGAATTGTGAGAAATCATCAACATTCGCGAAACGCCTGGCTACAATACGGAATGAATGAGGTAAGACAAAACTTGAATGCCAGATCTTGCCGGAAAATACGAACTGTCACATCTAGTAATTACGACAGTTACATGCAGAGGTGCATGTTTTTGATTTTTGTCGGGGCAGACTAGCAAGTACAGCACTCAGCCACAAATAAATATATTGCATTGCACTCGGGTTCCCTTTTTAATTTTCTTTAAACCTACCCGACCTCCGTTGAAATCAGAGTAGATATTGTGGTGCCAAGAAACCAAGGTTGTCGCTTCTTAACACATCAGTGCCAAAGACCTCAAGCATTCGCAATGCCAGAGAAGATGCACAGAAAGTACTCTGCCGTCTCATTGTCCTCTCCATATGCTGGGCAGAGTGCCCTGTCTGAGATGTTTACCTTTTACATGTGCTTCGCCCACAGAAAGTGGCCCATCATCAGCCCAACCAGCTACCTGCAGTCCCTTCTACGTCATGTCCGTACAAAGTATTCAGCCGTAAGTTGAACTTGTGAACATGTAAACGAACAAAGTGATATAAAGTGATTAAGTAGTGAATTTAAATAAAACAAGTAAGTAAGTAAGTTACTAAAGGTATGAGTTCTTTTAGCAATTCAGGGATGGAACTCAGAGAAATTATAGAGCGACGTTTTATTTAAGGAAACAGTATCCAATGATCTGCACGATCGTCAGCAAAAATACTGTTAAAGACAACAATGCGATGCATTGCGATAGGAGGGCACGCATTTATGCCTAAAATAGCTTTGATCAAAAAGAGAAATGCTGTATACTGGCGGACACGTGAGATCGCTGATCTTACAGAGATCTGCATCCACAAGCGTCGAAAGTATACTAGAGTCATAAGTTTGGGTCCAGCGATAACGGAATCCGAAGAATACAAGCAAAGTAGAAAAGCCAAAAAGGCAAATGGGAAGAGCTAAAAAACGCTCTAAACAGTAACCAATGGGGGTTAGGTTAGAAAATCGTTATGAAAAAGCTAGGAGACAAATCCCTGCTGCTGACATGGAAACCGAAGTGGAAAGCAAAATTGTCAACACACTCTTCCCAACACACTGGGTTGAGAGAGAAGAATTCGAATATGAAACAACGGAACTCACCCCATTCATACAAGACGAAGTAGGACATGCTGCAAAAGCAATGAAATGTAATAAAGCGTCAAGACCTGGCATAGCTGCAGAAATACTGAGAGTGTTGGCAATCGAACGTCCTCTTTCGCACGTATTGAAGGAGGTATTTTTCCAGAAATATGGAAAAAACAAAAATTAGTACTAATTAGTAAAAGAAAAGGAGACCCAACATTAGTATCCGCTTATAGGCAACCATGTATACCAGACAGCGCAGGAAAACTTTTTGAAAACTAATAAAGTATAGACTTGGCGAAGCATTAGGGAACAATGGTGGTCTGTCGATAGGCAATGTTTTAGAGTTGGCGGATATACCTAGGAGCCTTCTAAGTCAGGCAGA
Source organism: Anastrepha fraterculus (assembly GCA_037575425.1). Classification (NCBI taxonomy): domain Eukaryota; kingdom Metazoa; phylum Arthropoda; class Insecta; order Diptera; family Tephritidae; genus Anastrepha; species Anastrepha fraterculus. The sequence goes on along the minus strand of JAYXIM010021311.1, from coordinate 58,050 downwards.
TAATTGATATTCCAAAGTGGTCATACTAGATATTAGAAATGCTTTCAAAAGTTTGAGATGGGGCGAAGTATTGAAGCCTTAAAACAAAATTTCAGATCCCGAGTAAGCAATTGAAAATTATTTGTAGCTCTAAGCAATCGTGTACTTTTGTACGAAATCCGTGAAGGGACGAAATAAATAACAGCAGATGCGGCCCAATAATCAATCCTTGGACCTGAAGTTTGGAATATAAGCTAGGATGAAATGCTTCGAATAGAGCTGTCTGAGGACTTGCATCCAGTTGGATATGTAGACGATATTGCAGCTGAAATAACTGCTGAAATAACTGCTGGAACAACTGACGAAGCCAAAGGGAAGCTAATCCTTCTAACCGACAGACGTATCCCATTAGAAGTAGATATGCAAGTACTCGAGACCACTTTATCGACAAAAAGAATGGTCAAATAGATGCAGGTTTAACTTACTGGGCGTACATAAATCGTGCTGCCACAAGAAGAGCCAAAGTAAGCGGCATGTTAAGTAAGCGCATGGCAACCATTTGAGGTCCAGCTCAGAGTAAGCGTGAACTTTTAATGGACACGACGAACTCGATTCTTTATATATATATCTATATATATAATTGGCTTGTACACTCTTTTTGGATGTTTGGTCGAGCTCCTCCTCCTATTTGTGGTGTGCGTCTTGATGTTGACCTTGGAGGGACCTACAGTTTCAAGCCGACTCCGAACGGCAGATATTTTTATGAGGAGCTTTTTCATGGTTCACCGAGGTTCGAACCTACGTTCTCTCTGTGAATTCCGAATGGTAGTCACGCAGCAACCCATTCGGCTACGGCGGGTTATATATACATATAATAATTGGAACTTATGCCCTTTTTGGTTGTTTGCCCAATACATTGACTTCTCCACGGGTTTTCTAATTATTAAATGCGTCAGATTTGCTTGCTGGCATTATAGCCGAGATATGTTAAAAATGATCTTCGTAAGGAAAGATGACTTTGACTCATTTTCAATTAAATGCACTATTTGCGCTACACAACATTGAATTTGAAAAGTTAAAATATTTCCCAACGTACAAAGATAATAATTTCGTTCTGCGGAGATATGGTACTGACTCTCTCTTAAGATTTCCGGCGGAAAAGAGTTGTCAATGTGAGCAGGAACACTACAGGTGGTCTCTGTGTGCCCACAACAGTTTAATCTTATCATGGATAAAATTATTTCGGAGGTTAACACACTTCAAGGTTACAAATTGAATCAGAAAAATATAACAATTATTTGATATGCAGAGACTTCTACATCGCTCCGTAACATCGAGTGCGAAATATGTACAAAATGGAAGTGTCTACAGAATAAAACAAATCCATAGTAATATCGGAACAATCATTAAGGGGTTAATTTAGCAGAGATATTATAAAACAAGTAATACCCATCAAATATTTGGGCGTACAGGGTCCGGCACTCGAAGTGTAACCAACTCCAGACCGCTCGCGTAGGTGGTACACGGACGAAGCGACTTGAGCGACATCCCCGATGAAGTGCCAAACAAATGGCGAAAGAACTGAAAATATCTGACCGCAGCGTGCCCTGCGGGGGAATGGTTTTATATGTAGAAGTCCACGCAAGTGGGGAAAGTTACTGATCGCCATTCTCTTGGGAGTGGCCAGGACCATTCTTCTGCATGTGGTTCAAGCAACTCACAACTTCCAGGATTAGCTCAAGTATTCTCTGGGTAGCTTCCGAACACCCGCTCGGAAGCAAGCTAACTTGAGAAGGCATTCCAGGATTAGTGGTTATGCGCTGTGGTTGGGACCCGCCACGTAAAAGTCCCCCAATGAAAACACGAACAAAGCCTCGGATGAGAACTGATGAAGACCCCTGCAAACGAACTAAGGACTACGATTTGAGGGCATGCAGCTGGAATGTACTGCCACTTAAAAGGGATGCCTCTAACCGCTGCAAAAGACTGCCATCACTGCCATTCATGAGATGTGATGGGCGGGGCAAGGCAAGAAAAACATAGGACCTTGCGATGTCTACCACAGCTTCTATGTAAAGGAGCGCAAACTCGGTGTTGGATTTGTTGTGGGGTAGAGACTTCGTTGCCCAGTACTGCCGTTTTTTTTTAAATCTCGCTAATTTACGCCCACGCCCCGCCGGAAGAGCGCTGTCAACACAATGGCCCTCGAATTTACCAGACGTGAATTCGATGGCTTATTCTTTTTAGGCCATTTTGGAGACCAAGGTCCTAACTAAAAGGTTCACCAGTCTCGAGAAAGAAGCCATTGTTCGCGAGTGGACCAAAATACCTCCAAGTCACGTTCGGGCTGCTTGCGAGTCGTTTCAGGACCATCTGAAAACCACAGTCAAGACAAAAGGAGGTAATATCGAGCAAAAGTTAATTGGTTCTTTATTTTGTGTTATTTTCACATATTTTTTACTTGGATTTGAATAAAATTAATTTTCCAAACTAAATTTAATTGGTTACACTTCGAGTGCCGGACCCTGTAGAGTTATCGAACGAACGAAATAATCACACATAAGTGCGACAAAGATGTACCATACCTACGGTCGGGTTATTTGCGTGATATTGCAGGGAGAAATAAGTGCATTAATGTTGAAAGCAAAACGCGTTAAGATGATTATGAGGAAAAGAATATGGGACTGCATTACTAATCAGGACACAAGAAGCCAAACAAACAGCTATGGAGTTGCAAAATTCATAAGATTAAGACTGTGCGTATGGAATGAACACGCGACAAGAGCCTCCGACAGCCAACTGACTGAAACTGTGAGCGACTGAATACCAGTTGGAAGACGGCGTCCTGGCCGACCTTCCAAAAGGTGGACACAAATGTGCTGAAACTTCGGAAGAAAATTAATATCCTTAATATCTACAATAATTCAGTAAAACAGAAAAATACGTGATATGTTAAAATGTGATGCTATAATAATTATAAGCTTATTTGTTTATTTGTATCAAATGTTATTAAATTAATATCCAAAGTGGATCAAAGAAAGTTAAAAAACAGGCATTGCCTATAATAACAATATAAGAAAAAGAAGAAAAATAGTGTCCCAAAATATCATAATATTCTGAGCCCTTACGTCCGGGATGGAAAGCCAGCTTCCTGCAGAACTGCCAAAACGGATTTAGAAAAAAGAGTTCATTCCACCCTAATGTACATGTGTATTATCGCGAAAACTAGTTGCCGAGGTGATTTAAAAAATGCCCATGACCATTTAATTTGCTCGCACTCAAACGCCACTCAGACAAGAACTTCAGTATGCCTGTTAGTAGAGACTGAAACAACAAAGAGCAGTTAAATTGAATCCGCAAATCCTTCTATACATACAAATATCAATGGCTACATGCCATACATGCACATACCTACATATATACGCATATGTTTATAAGTATATACTTGCATATATATGTATATACATATATGTATAGAATGCTTAAGGGAACAATGCTTTTAACTTACGTCTATCTTTGAGGAGGAGCGAGTAAAACATGTGATTGCACAAACAAACGATTGCCAGTGCATAGGCACGCCAACGATAAGCTGCAAAACATTTTTCTCTACCCTACATTGCAGAGCACCGAGCGCTTTTAACAGCAAAACAATTTCCAATTGAAATGTTTCAATTGCTGCCAAGTGTTTGATTAGTTGCACCGAAGGAAATTTATTGTTTCTACGTTAGTTCTAAGCGGACATACGTGCACATACCCACACGCACGAATCTACTAATGGCTAGCTGCATATATGTATGTGTATATTCATTAAATTCAATCTATATATCTATGTATGTATAGTTTAAATCGATGTTTCGTATGTGTATGTGAACGCTGCAATGGACTAAACGCAAATACCTTGGACAATAATAATTGGCCTCAGCTGCTTGGCTGTTCGCGTCATTTAGGGTTGGCTGGCTGGTTGGCTGGCTGGAAGCTTTCCACTACCAAGGCTTTAACCATGCGCAACGTACTTGAAATGCAGCAGAAAAGCAGCGAAGGCGTTCAATAAACCTTTTGAATTCACTTCTCGGCCGCTCATTTATTTTCCACTGAGGTCCTTTTAGTTTGTGTGTATGTGGGTCTAGCTTGTAGCTGACGCCTTTATTGCCATTTGCTTAAGTGTTTTCTTAAGATCAACACTTTGTAATTGCACAAACACCCACAAGTATGCACATGAAGATTCCCACACACATGCACATGGACACTCACATTTTATTATACGATATACTTGTGTACACACTCCTTTCCGAAGAGTAGAAAATTGCAACTTAATGAACGAAAATTGCTGCCACTTTCATACTATTGCTACTTTTTCTTCGATTAACCTAATAACGTTGAGTATGCGTGTGTGTGTGGGTGTGTGTGAGTGCATGTGTATGAAGTTTAATCTCAACATCGAAAAGCCGGATGCATCAAATTGACTGGAAGCAATAACTTTTCGTTAACCTTTTGCCGTTTGCACTCCCCAATTTATGTACATACATAGATATGTATGCATGCAGAGGAATCGGTTTATGAAGGGATATTTTTGTATTTTTGTGGATATACATATATGGACATGCATTATAATTACATTCGTGAAGTAAAAAGTTCTGATCATTTTTGATAGACGGCTTTACTAGTGAGCGATTTTTCACGATGCAGGCATTGCTTCTGGTCACATTTCGCTTCGAAAAAACACTATAAGGTGGTTTTGTGTTTGATGAAGCGAATTGTATGTTGCAGCATTCCAAAATGGAGGAAAAAAAATTGATAAATTTTTCGGTACCAATACGACTAAAGAGAAAAGGCGGCCAAAAGCATTTGCGCTTATTATGCACTCAAAAGAGTTTCGAACGCAATAGCAACACCATTTCTCCAACGACTTCGTTCTGGGAGCTAATATAGACCTCGAAGAAGAGGCATGCTCTAGAAGGCCAATCATCAAATATTGCCATAGAATCATGGAAATCGAGTAGGTGGACGAGAACATGTGAATACATTTTCTATTATTAAAAAACTAAAGATTGCCCGGAAAAGCGTTTTGAAACATTTGCATAAGGCTGGTCTCAAGAAATAGCTTGAGATATGGTCAGCATACGAATCGATTCAAAAGAAGCTTTGTGACGAACTACCCCTACATTCAACATATTCAGAAAGCGGATACTCAAGCCCGTATTACGAGGGGGTTCAATAAGTAACCGTGTTAGAAATGAAGACACCATTTTTCCAAAAAAAAAAATTATGTTTCAAAAAACTATTTTATTATAAGAAAAATACACTGCCAACTCTCCAGCCATTTTTTTAACCACTATGTCTCGGCGATGACTTCCTCGCTTGAATTTAATATTTTTCCCCCGAGCTATTTCTTCATGTTAGGGAACAAGAAAGAGTCGCAGGGAACCAGATCGGGTGAATGCAGGGGTGCGGCAGCAATCCAAAACACAATTCATGTAATTTTTCGGCGATAACTCCGGATGAATGTGCTCGTGCGTTATTGTAGTGAAACAGCACTTACTTTTTCACCAAATGCGGCCGAGATTCCTTCATTTTTTTGCGAAAGCGGCCCAATAACTAACTGTAGTATTGTCCAGTGATCGGTCTTCCTTTTTCCAAAAAAAAAAATCACGGGGATGACGCCGTTCACATTCCAACAAATCGTCGCCGATGGGATTCTCTTCGTCTTCTTTGGAGCAGATTCACCGGGAGAAATCCATTGTTTTGATTGTTGCTTAGTTTCTGGTGTGTAATACTGAATCCAGGATTCATCAGCGGTGACAACTCGATGCAAGAATTCCTTTGGATCTCGCTTAAATTGCTCCAAACATTGCTTCGAAGTTAACAACCGCATCCGCTTGTTGTTGCTTGTGAGCACCCATCGGGCCGAAAATTTTATCATTGCCAAACTATTAATTGCCTATGGTCTCTGTTACTTCGCACGCTTTCGTTCGTCGATCAGCGAGAATAATGTCGTGCACTTTTTGCATGATTCCTCGGTAACCACGTCTGCCGGGCGTCCTGGTCGCTCCTTATCAAAAACGGATCTTTGCTCACGTATAAATTCGTAATATATAACTGTGGCCACAGATGCCGAAGTGTCCCCATAGACAGCATCCAACTTTGCTTTTATCTCCTCGCATTTTTTTCCATCCAAAAATAAAAATGGAATTACCGAACGCTACTGCTCTTCGATAATCACAAAATACGTCTTACTCTAATAGCTGCCCAACCCAAACTAGCCTATAAATTATACTGAAATTTGTTTTGCCGTCGTTTAATAGTTGGCAGTTCACGATGCTAACACCAACTTACCTCGGGAACACCCTTTGGCATCAAACATGGGTACTTATTGAACCACTGGTGACTAGTTAAGTAGATTTTCTCATTAAGAGGAATAGAAAGGAAATCACTCAATAACTCGCAATTCGGACTTTTACTGTCAACAACTAACCAGAAGCGGCCATAAAAGAAATCTCGCGAGTTCGTTGGTAGGTTCTACCACATCTGTCGTATGATCTACACCAAACGATTATCAAAATTGGTCACCAGGGAGCCTTGCGCTAATTACTTGCTCAAGTTATTAACCACTTTGGTCGGGAACCTCCTCATAAAAATTATTTAGAGTTCGGAGTTGGCTTGAAACTGTAGGTATCTCCATTTGAGGAACATCATTGAGATTCACGCCACAAATAGGGAAAGGGGCTCGGTTAAACACTCAAAAAAGTGTAAGTGCCAACTATAGATAACATGAAAAATCTGGAATAAAAAAATTACTAAAAATTTTACATAACAAAGAATTATGTACTTGCAATTAATTTTTCAAATCGTTTCTCCTTTAAAAGTATAATTCTGAACTCTATTGTACCCTGCGTAAACCCAGTGGCACAAACCTCAGCTGATGCCGGTCTGTTCGGCTTCCTTTTTATAGGCTTTAATGCTTATCCAGTAGAGAAATCTTGAATAAATGGCTCAATAGTTTGCCGATTTGGGCTGAATTAAAAAAACCTTGCTAGTTACAACCAGTATTTGTAAAGTTGCTGTTTTCTACGCAACCCCAGTTACCGAAGACCTTCTGAATTGAAACCCTCGATTGTTTTCGCTGGTTTACCTGCTTCCGGTATTCACTCGTGGGTAGGCCACCAGAAAGAAAAATATGTCCACCGTGGCATTATGAATCAAAAGTACTATTCAATCAAGCGAACGCAGCCTTTGGATTTTCGTGGGCATTGCAATACCTTCACCTTTATTCATTAGCTTCAAGCTAGCAAGGCTCAGGTAGCTCCGTATGCCAGTATCTTCTTCCCCCACGTCACAGATCCTGCATTTATTAAGGATGCTTTCCATTTCAATTCAACCGGGCTATTCGGGTCATGTTCTTCGATTTCGATGTTACTGAAATATGTTGCTCTCTGGTCAAAATAATGAGACACGTATTTTTTTTTTCGCCTGAAAATTTTTTATTTCAAGAGTTATCGGCAATTTTGTTTTTCGGCTCAAACTCGATTTTTTTTAATTATATAAGAAAATTTTTTTTTTAAATGCCCATAACTTTGTCAAAAATGAACCGATTTTAATAATTTTGGATTCAAAATAATCGTAATTACTTACACGAGCGATTTAATGTAGAAACAATTCCAAAAAAGTAGTTGAAAATTTTTTATTTAGCAAAAAAGAAAAAAAAATGAAATTTTTTCGAAATTCAATATTTCAAAAAGTGTATTTTTTTTTTTTTATAACTTTTTCCAAATCAAAAGGACATCTCAAACTTTAATTGAGCTGAATGCCTAGTAGCTAAAATGAGTTGTTTTTGCGTAATGAATTTTTGAGTAAAAAACCTGTTTCGCACTCTTGGTTTTTTGCTAAATAAAAAATTTTCACCCTCTTTTTTGCAACTATTTCTACATTAAATCGCTCGTGTAGGTAATGGCGATCATTTTGAACCCAAAATTATTAAAATCGGTTCATTTTTGACTAAGTTGTGAGCATTTAAAAAAAAAATTTCTTATATTATTAAAAAAAATCGAGTTTGAGCCGAACAACAAAATTGCCGATTAAGAGGAATAGAAAGGAATAGAGGAATAGAAAGGAAATCACTCAATAACTCGCAATTCGGACTTTTACTGTCAACAACTAACCAGAAGCGGCCATAAAAGAAATCTCGCGAGTTCGTTGGTAGGTTCTACCACATCTGTCGTATGATCTACACCAAACGATTATCAAAATTGGTCACCAGGGAGCCTTGCGCTAATTACTTGCTCAAGTTATTAACCACTTTGGTCGGGAACCTCCTCATAAAAATTATTTAGAGTTCGGAGTTGGCTTGAAACTGTAGGTATCTCCATTTGAGGAACATCATTGAGATTCACGCCACAAATAGGGAAAGGGGCTCGGTTAAACACTCAAAAAAGTGTAAGTGCCAACTATAGATAACATGAAAAATCTGGAATAAAAAAATTACTAAAAATTTTACATAACAAAGAATTATGTACTTGCAATTAATTTTTCAAATCGTTTCTCCTTTAAATGTATAATTCTGAACTCTTTTGTTCACTGCGTAAACCCAGTGGCACAAACCTCAGCTGATGCCGGTCTGTTCGGCTTCCTTTTTATAGGTCTTAATGCTTATCCAGCAGAGAAATCTTGAATAAATGGCTCAATAGTTAGCCGATTTGGACTGAATTAAAAAAACCTTGCTAGTTACAACCAGTATTTGTAAAGTTGCTGTTTTCTACACAACCCCGGCTACCGATGACCTTCTGAATTGAACCCCTCGATTGTTTTCGCTGGTGCGCCTGCTTCCAGTATTCATTCGAGGGTAGGCCACCAGAATGAAAAATATATCCACCGGGGCATTATGAACCAAAAGTACTATTCGATCAAGCGAACGCAGCCTTTGGATTTTCGTGGGCATTGCAATACCTTTACCCTTATTCATTAGCTTCAAGTTAGCAAGGCTCAGGTAGCTCCGTATGCCAGTATCTTCTTCCCCCACGTCACAGATCCTGCATTTATTAAGGATGCTTTCCATTTCAATTCAACCGGGCTATTCGGGTCATGTTCTTCGATTTCGATGTTACTGAAATATGTTGCTCTCTGGTCAAAATAATGAGACACGTATTTTTTTTTCGCCTGAAAATTTTTTATTTCAAGAGTTATCGGCAATTTTGTTTTTCGGCTCAAACTCGATTTTTTTTAATTATATAAGAAAATTTTTTTTTTAAATGCCCATAACTTTGTCAAAAATGAACCGATTTTAATAATTTTGGATTCAAAATAATCGTAATTACTTACACGAGCGATTTAATGTAGAAACAATTCCAAAAATGTAGTTGAAAATTTTTTATTTAGCAAAAAAGAAAAAAAAATGAAATTTTTTCGAAATTCAATATTTCAAAAAGTGTATTTTTTTTTTTTATAACTTTTTCCAAATCAAAAGGACATCTCAAACTTTAATTGAGCTGAATGCCTAGTAGCTAAAATGAGTTGTTTTTGCGTAATGAATTTTTGAGTAAAAAACCTGTTTCGCACTCTTGGTTTTTTGCTAAATAAAAAATTTTCACCCTCTTTTTTGCAACTATTTCTACATTAAATCGCTCGTGTAGGTAATGGCGATCATTTTGAACCCAAAATTATTAAAATCGGTTCATTTTTGACTAAGTTGTGAGCATTTAAAAAAAAAAATTTCTTATATTATTAAAAAAAATCGAGTTTGAGCCGAACAACAAAATTGCCGATAAAGCTTGAAAAAAAAATTTTTCGGGCAAACAAAAAAATACGTGTCTCACTATTTTGACCAGAGAGCAACATATTTGAGTTACATCGAAATCGAAGAACATGTCCCGAATAGCCCTTTTGCATTGAAATGGAAAGAATCTATATAAGAAAATTTTTTTTGAATTTCTCATAACTTAGTCAAAAATAAGCCGATTTTAATAATTCTGGGTTCGAAATGATCGTAATTACTTACACGAGCGACTTCATGCAGAAACAATTGCAAAAAAGTAGTTGAAAATTTTTTATTTTGCAAAAAACCAAGAGTGCGAAACAGGTTTTTTACTCAAAAATTCATTACTCAAAAACAACTCATTTTAGCTACTAGGCATTCAGCTCAATTAAAGTTTGAGATGTCCTTTTGATTTGGAAAAAGTTATAAAAAAAACAAAAATACACTTTTTCAAATATTGAATTTCGAAAAAATTTCAATTTTTTTTCTTTTTTGCTAAATAAAAAATTTTCAACTACTTTTTTGCAATTGTTTCTACATGAAGTCGCTCGTGTAAGTAATTACGATCATTTTGAACCCAGAATTATTAAAATCGGTTCATTTTTGACAAAGTTATGGGCATTTAAAAAAAAATTTTTCTTATATAATTAAAAAAAATCGAGTTTAAGCCGAAAAACAAAATTGCCGATAACTCTTGAAAAAAAAATTTTTCGGGCGAAAAAAAAAATACGTGTCTCATTATTTTGACCAGAGAGCAACATATTTCAGTTACATCGAAATCGAAGAACATGACCCGAATAGCCCGGTTGAATTGAAATGGAAAGCATCTAAGGCAAAGCGTTTTCTCATCTGTGTTCGATATCATCCAAGTTTATGAGCCGTATAGAAGGACGGACTTGATGGCCGGTATGATGATGTAGAGGTTTTAATTGTTTTGAGAAAAAAGTGATCACCAATATTATAATATATTTTGTGCGTATATTTCAAGGAAGCCTAATATTTTTTCTTGTTTGCCAATCCATTGGCCAGTTAAGGGGCAACACCACTGTAGAAATTGGCACGCAGCATAACTCAAACAATTTTAAATATTTTTAATCAGGTTTTTCACTACGTCTGTATAATAACCTTCTTAAGAGAAGAGCGTAGGGGATTTTCGATAGATTAATTTTAACGATTGTTATAATTATTTAAGTGCCGTTTTTTTAGTCCAAAATAGAGTTTTTTCCTTCAAATGCTTGCTAATTCCACAAGAATAAATATTTTTTAAATCCCCTACGTGTTTCTCTAGCTATTCTTATCTAGATTAAGAAAAAAAAAGTTTCTTTGTTCCAGATTAAAATTTGCACCCTCTGTGCTGCGTGCCGCGGAGCTCCTTCAAGAGAAACCACATTACAAAAATGTCTCCAACGCCGCCATTTTGTAACATTTTTCGATCAAACTTTGTAGTTTTGTATTTTAGTATATAAGTAATAACTTCTCAAATCAGAGTGGTTATTTTCCCTTTCCTTCTATACAAAAAAATTCTTTAAAAATCATGTATATTTTACGCGTGTTGTTACCCCTTAAGTCACATTTAATATTTAAAAAGTTCAAAAAAGTCTGTTTATGGAAAATTTCTTAGGAACTCGTAAGTGTGAGCTGCCTTCTAAAGAAAATCTTAAAAATTTCTCTATCACATTCTGATCAACGAAAACTATATAGTCGCCATTCAAATACATATGTACATATATTTTTAAGTTTGTACCCACTGCTGAAGGCTTTAATCCTTCACTTGCCCATTTAAAACTCACTATTTGCGCTTAAAATCAATTCCCTTACGTTGTTTTCATGTTTCCGTGAAATTGTGACAACGTCGGCGGACAAATTTACCATCAACATTTGAACACAACTAACACATGTTCTTATGTTTCGTTATGCAAGCATGTCTACACATAGCGCAAGTAAACGTAGATGTGCAGACTGGCACCTAGGAGTATGAATATGCATGAAATGGTGTTTGGAGATATGTAGAGGCATGTGTCCCAGCGGAAATTAGCGTTGCACAGTCATCACCGCAGCGAGGCCAACGGGGATATTATGAAGATATCAAATAAATACTGAACAAAACAAACGTAAGCACAAATACATAAGTGCATACGAGTCATACGTATGTATATCTGTGTATGTTTATGCAATGTCACAAAAGAAGAAAAATAAAAACGTCAACACATCGCGAAACGACTCGTCGCGATACTCAGCTATGCCACCACGAAAGAAATTTATCAAAATGTCACCAACAGCCGCACGCTGTTCGGTTAGCAGCCTCCTAAAGTGGTATGTGTGCATGTGAATCTGATCCTTTCACACGCATAAGGATTTGTTGCAAAAGCAAAAGTATAAACAATGCAAAAAATTAGTGAAAATAAAAAACATCAGCACCGCAAGTGAGCATCGGGCGAATGCTGCTGAATGCACACAAAAATTGAAGCAACAACAGCAGCAGCTTCAGACGTAATACAGCAAACAACACAGATCCATACATACATGCATACACGTTTGCGTCTCAGACTAATATACGAGTATACAGAAGAAACGACAGGAAATCACTGTGGTTTTGATAAACGTAGCAGAAAACACTTGTAATGGAAATGTAGTGACCTATGTGTAGCAGCCAGCATTTTGTTATATATAAGTAGTTTTGGCCATTACCTCCTGGGCAACGTATTAAATGGCGTCGAAATGTGGTGGTGTCGACATGGCGAGCGCATTTTCTTCTGTGTATGTATGTATGCACATGCCAGGATTCGCTTGCAATTTATATAAAGATATGTGCATATTTGCTGCAGTAGATTCAAGCCTTGATTTAGAAGCGAAAAAATAACAAAAATACGAAAATTTCGGAAAATGTTATCTTAAAAATTAACCAGCTGACAGAAAATTTTGTATACATATTGTATATACGTAAACATTTTGCAAACTCTGTAATAGTATAAACTAATCGTTGATATTTCATGTATAATATTTTGTTTCCTTATTGACAGTAGAGGCGGTAAGAGGTAATAACGCAACGATGAGTCTAAAGCGCGATAGACGAGCTTTTGCCAACTAAGTCTTTTTTCCCAATTTGCGTCCTTCAGCTGATCTAAAAGGTTACAATATTATTCGGAATTTATTGTTTTACCAGTTCGCAAGTAATCCACAAATAAAACTCCTTTCGCATCCCAAAAAACTGATGCTAACATCTTCTTGGCCGATTTCTGGACACGAACTCGTTTCAGAGCCGGATAACCATTCCACTCTTTAGGCTTTTCTTTTGATTCAGAATCATGGTGATAGACCCAAGTCTCATTCATAGTGATGAATCGACGCCCAAAATCTACTTTATCTTCTCTAAATGTTGCTGAGAAAGTCGCATTCGAATGTATTTTTGTTCCATTGTTAGCGAATACGAGACCCATTGTGCCCACAGCTTTCTTAAGTCCAATTTTTCAGTCTAAATATTGCTTACACTGCTCAATGAGACGCCTAGGACTTCTACTAAATCTCTTTCAGTCACTCGACGATTATCCAATACGATACCCTGTCTTTTTTCTTTGATTTCTGGTCTTGTTTCTGTTTGTGGATCTCCTCAAGGCTTGTACGACCACGTTTAAATTCAACAACCCATCTTTCTATAGTACTAATTGATGGCGAAAAGTACATATAGAGTTTCAACATTAGTTCATAAATTTCCTTTGCTTTTAAACTTTCCAAAAATAAAAATTCCATCACTGCACGATACTTGATTTTGTTCATTGTAGAAAATACTGTGACACGTCGATTTTAATGGTTTGTAAGTCAGATTGAAATGAACCTTCACAGACGTTCATATGAAAAGTATACCAATATAACAAAAAAAAAATTTGGGCTAGTACCAACGCTCTCTCTTATCGAACTGCAAGACTTATGGAACAACCTAGTAATAGCTTGCGTTTGGTAAAGAATTGTAGATAAAGAAAAATAATAAATTCCTTCTGTAGCTGAGTAGGTTTGTACTCGTATCCTCTTGCAAACTTGATAAATAGTCGAACATGGGGGCCTGTTGGGGGAGATCGATTGACGTTTGTTGAGTCTCCGATGTGTACAGGCGTGAATCCTGATGTTGCTGCCGCTTTAACTGGAAAAACTCCTCCAGATTTTTTTAACTATTTTATATCCGAAGACATGATAAATCTGTTTATTACAGAAACTAGCAGGTTTGCTGCGCAACATTTATTGCAGCCGAAAGCTCCTGCAATAGATCCCAGACAAAAAGGCTAGCAAAATGGGTAGATACCGATCCTTCAGAAATGCGTAAATTTCTTGGAATTATTATTTGGATGTGCCTACTTCAAGTACCACAACAAAGGGATTATTGATCCAGCAGCAGACTGTATAAAAACCAAATTCCTAGATTTATAAGCAGAAACAGATTTGAACATTTATTGACCAAGTTTCATACTTCTGATAACGAAAGCCAAATATGAATGATCGTCTTCGTAAAATATCTAACGTTCTAAATATGCTCCAATCCAAGTTCAAAGAGACGTACGTTCCAGAAAATGTCGTGTGTATTGACGAAAGCAACGTTCCATTCCGTGAAAGGATACATTTCCGGCAATAATACCTAATAAGCGATCTTCATAATCTCCAAACTGCGTCGCGCTGAACAACAGCGCAGATCTTCATGAAGAGGCAATAGGCCGCTCCCCCTTCCGTGAAGTACTACTTAACGGTTGTCCCGCGGGAGAGAAACGGAGCTGGGGTGGGTTTTTAGTGGTTGAGCTGAAAGGCAAGTCTCACACTTTTCGGCTTTCAACGCTTTGTGCCACCTCCCTAAAAAACAAAAAAAATATACCTAATAAGCGACATAGATACGGCATTAAAGTTTTTAAACTTTGTGTAGCAGTCTATACAGGCAAAGTGAAACAGGACGATACATCAGTTTCAGATACACTTGTAACTGAGTTAATGGATGGACTCTTAAATTCCGGAAGAACTCTCTTTACTGACAATTGGTATACAAGTGTTTCGTTAGCAGATAAGATGATTCAAAATAAGAATTATCCAGAAGTAATAAAAGCAACATTAAAAAGGGTGAAATAATTTCCCGACAGAGTGAAAATAAAAAAATTGTATAAAGTGGAAAGACAAACGCGATGTATTAGTGCTTACTACAAATTTTTTGCACAAAGGAGCAGAATGCATCAAACCAGACTACAATAAAGGTAAAACATTTATCGACTTATCAGATCAGATGCCAGCGTATGCTGCCTACTGTCGCCGCACAGTAAAATGGTATAAACGTTTATTGCTCCACAATTGTAAACGCCTTACATCTATTTAATACATTGAATGGAAAAAGGATGAATATAACGCGATTCAAGGTATTAATTGTTTCAGCCATTTTAAATTCAGATTCGGATATGATGCGACCATCAACATCTAGAGATCCCCAAAGACATATATTAAAAGAATTGGAGGGTCAAAAGAGAGTGACCAGAAAGAGATGTTTTACATGCTATTTAAGTGTGAAGAAGCAATGTGTGTTTAGTGTGTTTTAAAAGCCACAGATAAGTCATTATTAAATTTATTTTTTTTCTGAATCGTTTTGGAATAGTTATATTCAACTGTGTTTTTATATAATCGTACTTTTTAAGTCCTAAAATGAATTTTTGGAATAGTTATATTGAATTGGACTTGTTTTCGTTCAACAAATTTTTTTTGTAATGCTCTACAAGCAAAATAAAATATATTTATCTAAAATATAATGTAGCGTGAGCTGCTAGAGGAGTACAGGGGCAGGAATGATGCTCGAAAATTCTATCAACAAGTCAAGCGTCTGACACAAGGTTTCAAGACCGGAGCATCAGCCTGCAGAGATAAAAACGGAAATCTGGTTATGGATACACAGTCCACACTGGGCATATGGAGGGAACACTTCTGCAATTTACTTGCTGTTGATGACGCACACAATTCCACTCCAGTAGAAGATGACCAGATACCACCAATCGGCGATAATTTGGACGTTCCTCCACCTAGTCATGACGAAGTCAGAGTTGCCATTCAGCGGCTCAAGAATAACAAAGCGTCTGGCGCTGACGACTTACCCGCTGAATTGTTCAAGACTGGCGGCGATGTGCTGATAGGGAGCATGCATCAGCTCATTTGCAAAATATGGCTAGCAGAAAGCATGCCCGACGATTGGAATCTCAGTGTCCTGTACTGAAAAAGGGTGCCCTGACGATCTGCACCAACTACCGGGGCATCAGTCTTCTAACCATCGCTTACAAGATCCTGTCTAGCGTCCTATGTGGAAGACTTAAGCCGTTTTCCAACACACTGATCGGGCCTTCAGTGCGGCTTCAGACGTTATAAGTCCACCATCGACCAGATCTTCACATTACGCCAAATCCTGGAAAAGATCCATGAAAAACAAGTCGACACCCATCATCTCTTTGTCGACTGTAAAGCTGCGCCACCATGTCTGAGTTCGGTATACCAGCGAAGCTCATACGGCTTTGCAGAATGCCGTTGAGCAACACAACCAGCTCCGTCAAGGTAGGAAATAACCTCTCCGAGCCATTCAATACCGTCCGAGGTTTCAGACAAGGCGATCCCGTGTCATGCAACCTCTTCAACTTCGTGATGGAAGGGGTGCTCCGAAAAGCAGGTGTTCATCGTAATGGCATCATTTTCTACAAATGTGTCCAGCTCCTTGCGTACGCCGATGACATTGACATTATCGGCCGCTGTAAGCGAGATGTCACCGCTGCGTTTTCTGCTATCGAAAAGGAATCATGGCGAGTGGGTCTGGCGGTGAACGAGGGTAAAACGAAGTATATGCTGTCTACAACGCGGAACACACGGCGTGTAGGAACGCTTGTCATTGCGAGCAAAGTTGTGCCAGAATTTATTTACCTTGGCACCGCCGTTAGGAGCAACAACGATATCATCCTGGAGATCAAACGGAGAAACACTCTTGCTAATAGGTGTTACTATGGGCTAAGTAAGCAATTGAGTAGTCGAGCCCTCTCTCGCATGACCAAATTGACACTTCACAAGACGCTCATCATACCCGTGTTGCTTTATGGCGCAGAGGCATGGGTAGTGTGACAAAGCGATGCAGCCGCTCTTGGGGTGTTCTAGAGAAAAGTTCTTCATAAGATCTTCGGTCCTGTGCGCGGTGGCGAAGAATACCGTTCAAGAATGAACCACGAGCTGTATGAGCTCTGCGCCGACATTGACGTAGTTCAACGCATCGCCATCCAACGCTTGCGTTGGCTAGGGCATGTCGTGCGTAGGGATGAAGAAACTCCAGCAAAGAAGGTGTTCGAGGGCGAAGTTCAAGGGAGCCGACGCAGAGGAAGACCATTGCTACGGCGGAAAGACCAGGTGGAGGAAACCCTATGCTCGCTTGGTGTACAGAATTGGAGAAGGCGTGCGCGAAGCAGAGGCGCCTGGAGAGTGAGGTCGGCCGTAACTCGGTAACGGGTTGTTATGGCCACCTAAGTAAGTAAAATATAATATATATTTCTTACTTTTTAAATCCTAAAATGAATTTTTCTCACCTAAATTTAATTCACTATGGTTTAGGCTTTTTCAGACCAAATTACAAAGTCCAAGTCAAAAAGGTTTACATCCTGGAACCGAACTAATTTTGTTTCATTGGTAAACGTATGCAGAACGTTCTCACCGGTGATCACAATGTCGCTAAATGCAACTCGACGTATGACCACGGATGGTCACGATATCCCATAATGTAAATCCACCAATGCCCACGGGAGGTCACATAGCCCCAAATCGTCAAAACATAAATGTCTACCGGTGGGGCAACGGGGCTCAAAGTGTTAGGAACTGGGGTAGGTGGCAATAACCATAGAAGTGTGGAAATCAATTGAATGAAATAACTCTTCCTCACAAATTAATTAGTTCGGACTCCGTAGGCAGTGCCAGTTTAGCTACTTGTCAGTGTAGATTATGTATTATTATTAACACAACTTTTGTATGAAATTTAAAAATTTTAAAGAATTTTAAGAATTTCATAAATTCTTCAAGAGAACAAAAAGCTTACTTGCTAAGTAACTAATGTTGCATCAACGGAAAACTTTTGTTTAAACTTGAATACAATGTATTCTGTACACATTACTGTTATACCCATGGGCACTTATACGCAAGGGTTTTACGAGGGATCGGGATAAATATAGACACTTGTAAAGAGGCTTTCCGTGTATCCATACTGATATTGAAAATGGGCTAAACCGGTCATATAATGGCGATTTTTAAAAAAGAAAAAGAACGTGATATCGCTATTAAAAATTATGTAAAATTACAAAATCATAAAAAACGTAAACGCTTAAAACCATACAAATAAATACAATCGAAAAAAATCGGTTAAAAAGGCGTTTCTATGCCCATTTTTTGGCAAATGCGTGCGTCTCGATAACGAATTAATAAAACTAGCCTACAGTAAATTTAGTGCATGTATTGCGCCTCACATCTAACATAAATATTGTTGTAATCGGATAAAATCCACGCCCACTTTTTATATGTTAAGACTAAATTTCCATCCGTTCGTCTATGAGTTCGTTGGCTTCTAAACATGAAAAACAAAACCAAATTAAATTTTACTAAACTCTAAACAGGCGTGGGTATACTTATAGAATACTCGTATATGCACGCATATGTATAAGTTCGGCCCGGACAGAATTTCGCATTTCCTTACTTATGTATATTCCAAAATATTTATTATGGAAAAAGTTTGCGTAACAAATTGAATTCAATATCAAATGCCACACACGTGGTAAGCCACAAAATTGTTTCACGCATTTATGAACGTGATTGAGTTTGCTAAATACAAATCTTCACCACCAAAATCTAACCTTAGGCGCATTTTGTGCTCCTGTCGAAAATACATACCCAACGCTAAACATATCTACGAAAAATTCACGATTACTCAAAATACGATTACTATAAAATATTTATGTAAATATGTATATACGTGCTTGTGTATGTATGTGTGTATGGCTGTGTACCACGAGAAGTCTGTAAGCCACGTAAAAAAGTTGGCAAGTGAGTGAGTACATAAACGGAGGGATGCGTGCCGAATTGTGAAAGAGTTTCTTTGGCGTCTGTGGCGAGGTAAAAACCGCGATAACTAAACTTTATGCTGAGACTTTTTTCTTGGATGAAAACTTTAAGTTCAAAATATGAAATTGGCTAATTTCAATAAATTTTAGACAAAAAATGCAACATTAAAAAAATGAGACATAAAATCACTTTTATGACATTAAAATACTATAACACGTATTTGATACGCCACTTCTCTGCTCGTTAGGTTTTGGCTCTACTTGTTTGATAAAAAATATCCTTGTGAAAGTAACAACAAAGTATGGTTATGAGGTATAAAACTGGTATATCCCACAATATTCAATGCTTTCAACTCACTTTTCTGGTATTAGGCAAGTTTTTTTAATAATACTCATTTAGTGCTTCCAAACAAATATAAATTTTGGCAGCTCTTTTCCAGTGCTGACAACAAATACTTACATATGTATGCCATTTGTTTCTTCGCTAAGGCGTGGGGAATCGATAACCGCTATAGATAAAAAAAAACTCCTGAGCAGGCCTCAATCTTTACCTTCATGCGTACACCCACATTATTTCTAACATTTTATCTTGAAATACCAGAAGTCCAGTTAAGATTCACATTTGCACTTAAATATGCAACTTCAACAATAGAAAAATAAATAAAAGTACAGAACAGCAAAGGATGAAGTATTTCTTGTACTTCTCTCGAATAATTTCTCTTAGTTATCGGAGAAATTTGCTGAAATTTATTCCTCACATACTCAAGTCTACGGATTTGAATCCGGTTAATTGCCCCTTCAGCAGCTCATAAAGTACATATTCTCCTCATGTTCGCTCATGTGAATCACTTAACTACGTATTTAAGTGTGAAAGATTTTACTCTAAGAGATTAGAATATCTTCTTCAACAAATTATGAATTAAAAGCTAAATATTACGGCTTAAGATCCCATATAAATCTGTGGTTTTAATATCACTACAATTTAAATTAAGGTCACAGAGTTTTGATACCATAAACAGCTGTAATATTAGAGAAAAAGCTTTAGAATAGAACAAAATTTAAGTCGAAAATGGTATTAGAGTAGCAAATATTCTTGCCAGGCTCTGTTATCAACGCGAAACTTATATGAGGTACATATGCCTTAATCCCATGTTGATGGATCGTAGCTTATTTCTACTATATAACGAATAACAGAAAGTTAGAAAACGTGCATAAGGTATATTTTAAGCTTTAACTAAACATATCCGAAGAGAGTTTCTCAATTGTTTTTTTTTATTTTAATAATATTTTATCATAAACAAATGGTGTGAAACATGCAACGTGCAGTAATTTCATAAAAAACGGACACCAACTTCCATCGACACTCAAACCAAAGCAGCAACCCTCGCTTGAGATGAAATTCTACATAGAGGTGTTAGATCAAGATTTTCCCATTTCAAATTTCGACTTTTTTATTCATAGCTCAGTAATTTTATTAATTAAATATTTATAGTCTTACATTTGTAATTTTTTCCGTCGGAAACAGTTTCAGACCAGTCTGTGCAACCTATTCTATTCTTTAATATTATGCTACAAACCTAAACAGTCTGCATGCTTTTGTAAAGTTATAATTTTATCGGCTCGCAGCGTAAGTATGGGGTGTTTTTTAGCAGCATGAGAGCTATCAATATTGATGACTATAATTTAACGGCTGAGAATGGTAAACTGTGTTGACATTTCTGTTCAGTAAGGTTTGGCATGGCATCGTTTAACGCCAGAACGTGGGTAACGATTCTTTAGCCTGGAGCCCGTTCTGCCACTCCCTTCTGTAACCATCAAAAGCAAATGGGTTACTACAACCCACAAACGAGCTTGGCAGACTGAGAGAGGCTGCAGATAGACTAAACTAATGTTACCTGTCAAGTCCGACCACATGTCGCAAATCCTTCTGTCATTAAGCAGAAATGACTCCAAACAGCTAGTTGGAATGATGACGGGTCACTTTCTGTGACGAAATACACGGAAAAGGTAGGCATCTCAGACAGTGCACTCTGCCCAGCTTGTGAAGAGGAGGATTAGACAGCGGACCACTTTCTGTGCGTCTGCCCCGCCTTCGCTTGTATCAGGCTTAAGGCCTTTGGCACTGATGTGTTAAGAAGCGACCACCTTGGCCCCTTGCTACCACAAGATCTACTCAGATTTCTTCGGAGGTCGGGCAGATTTAAAGAAAATTAACATCCGAGTGCAGTACAATGGACTTAATTGCGTCTGAGTGCTTCCTTGGTGGTTGTTCCGTCAAAACAAAAACAAAAGATTGCAATAAAGAAATAACCATGAACCACAGTCAAAAAATAATTCAAAGCCTAAGCATACCGACAAAGGTTTCTTGTATTGTTACTTGTAACATTGCGTGGAATGCAAATCTTCACAAATCGTACAGTCGCTGTACAGTGCAAGAGTCTTGCAAGCCTCAGACGAACGCTCTGTACATAGTGAAGACATGAAATTGTCCTTCCTTTTTACAAAATATATTTTTCTTTCCTTTTTGATGTTACAATTAATTTCGATTATTGCTTTTTCTTGGCAATGTTAGGTGTCAATTTGCAATTTAATCTGGATTTGTGGGGTTGCATATTTGCAATAGTGTACAGCAAAACTATGCCGCCCTATTTGCAAAGACTCTGCTGCAATACCATTTGCAGAAGTTTCTGAATATCCCTATTACGAGTTGTTTACTAAGCGTATATGAATGTAAATAGTAAAATTTGGCAATTTCGTGTGTAACTACGTAAAAGTGTTTACACATCTGCTGGCTCCTATTGGTGCACGTTTGTAAGTGCAAACGAGGCTTTACTCTGTGGCGTTTTCACAAATTTACATTTTTCGACATGTGGCTTCTGATTTGAAGTATTTTCGCGTACAGTTACCAAAGGAGAAGAGGTTGTTGCCGTTTGTACTAATCTGAAGGAGGCAAAAAACATAGCAAAAGCCTTCTTAAACGTATTTATATCAAATATAGGGATGGTAATATCAAATTTAAAGTTGACTTCCTGCCGTGTAAAGTAGTGTAGGAATATAATTATATTTCAAACTGATCGTATGCAGTTTCCGTTGCTCTAATCACATTTTTTTGATTATAAATAGCTCGAAATTGCTTTTTTTGTTCTAAGTTTGCACTGCTTTTAATGAAAATGGAAAGTGCACTAAAAAACGAGTCTTTTGAAAGCAAAGGCAGTGGTACGAATATTGATCCTACAAGAACGTTATTAATGGCAAATCCCCCTCTAGCCAGTTCATCTGCCTTTTTGTTACCTTCAATGCTCCGATGTTCCGGGACCCAGATTAAGGTAACTTTATGGTTTTTACTCAAGGTGGTAAGGCTATTCCTACTTTGTTCCACCAGTTTAAAGGTTGTTGTAGCCGAATCCCGTGCCTGGATTGCAGCTTGGCTATCCGAAAGAATAGAGATATGCCCTTAAAAGAGAAATCTGCGATTAGTAACCTACAAGCTTCCCCAATTGCCAGCACTTCCACCTGGAAGACACCGCAAGTACTGCAGATTTTTCAACTCAGTGTCTATGAAAATATATATCCTGCTCCAACAGCACCATCCATTTTAGAACCATCTGCAGTGTCGAAGTTGTTAAGTGAGATTCCCCTACTCCATTCCTCCTGAGGTGGAAAGAGGGTGGCGAAATCCCTGTGGAATGTTACTTTTGGGACGATGTAATCAGTCCGTCTCGAGGTGTACTGAGTTTATCTCAATAACAGACTGGCTTGAGCATAAGTTTTCTCCCAAGGAGCCGCTTCGTTTAACCTAAATACACGCATGGTTGCCATCTTCTTGATATGCAGATCTAACAAAATAACTTGTGTCAGTGCACTAAGAGCCTCCGTAGGGTATGCTTTTGCATGAATTGCACAGACCGTTATTACATAGGCTGATCTTTGCATTCTGCTAAGTAATCTGATATTGTAATCTCTTTCTAGAGCTTTCTACCAAAGTACCGAACCATACGATAAAATTGGTCGTGTAACAGCCTTATTATAACCACAAAGTCTACTTAGGTTGAAAGCCCCATCTTCTTCCAGGCATGCAAAGTTTTTCCGCTTTCCTTACCCGTTCTTCAATGTTCAGTTTCCAGTTCAGTTTAGAGAGCAATTACTCGTGAGTACTTTGAGTTGAGTGAAATGTGGAAGGATATGATTGGATATCTTTTATTTAGTGGTAAAAAGCATGAGTTATGTTTTAAGTGGGCTCAAGCTTACGCCACAGCCTGTAGTCTAAGAGTCGATCTCATCTGGCGTCCTTTAAATGATCCCACTGATCGTGTTAGCACACAGTCCTGCAGCAATTTACTTATATAACATTGTATATTTATATATAAGATGGTACAAAATTAATCATCCAATATTATCTTTACGTGAGAACTAAATGAAAAACAAATGAATGACGAAAACCATGATTTTGACCTTTACGCATTCCATTGCTTGTCTTTTGGTACATGTACTGCATCTGCCTAGTTCACAAAAGTCAAATATCAAGTTTCTATAGAGTGATTAATTTTGCGCCACTATGTACTTGAACATATCATACTTCAAAGCAGTGGGTTCTTTTTGCAAAAAACTGTTTTCTGCAACCAAATATTTGCGCGATATAAAAACCAATGCAAACACTAAAAAATCCGTACACCTATTTTTGTAAAAAATTTCATCAAACTCAAAATGATGGAAATGAACTTAAAACATTTTTTACATTTTTTTCACAGATAAAAATGATAAAAGTCCCTAACAAGAGGTGTTAAAACCTTGCAGAGTTAAACATTTTCTGATTTGATTTACATAAATGGTGTATCGTTAGACAGGTTATAAGCTAAGCAGTCAGTTTGGTTATATTCAAAATTTCCAACAAAATATTCTTTTAAAAAGCTCTAGTTTTTAATTTTAAAAACTTCATTTCATATATTGTATATTTCATATTTCACAATTAATATATTATTTAGCAATAATAATATATATAAATAACATTTAATAGTAATAATAATAAATATATTATTTAATATTGCACAAAAACCCGCTGCGGTTTGCTAAGACGGGCTTGCTAGTTGATTAAGTATTAGGTAGAATGTAGAGAGCGGGTCAGCTCATTTGCGCTGCATTTATTTTAGTTTGATTTACTGGTAGTTGTTTACGAGTATTTCGAGCGCACACCAATTTGGTTCGATTAAAAACCTGTTTTGAAATTTATTGCGCTCATCAGCTTGGAAGTTTCTCTTTATGAGTCGTTTTTGTTGTTGTCGAAATGGTTGAAATTTTCCACTGAAATAATCCTAATTAGTGACCAGCACCGTTTTACTACCACTGTCTCGTGTGATGATGTCTTTTTCCAGATGGTGTCCAAATCAGATCCATTTAGTAGTCCAAGTATAACTGCAAATCCTTTATCTCGATGTCTGAGATCTTCTTAATTTGCTGTAAGAAAGGCTTACCAAAGAAGCGGAGTTGTTCCCGGACATTCACATAAGTAGTGAAAAAGACTTTCCTTCGCCCCTTCCGCTTGACAGCTTCTGCAGATGGGATTGAAGTGGAGGTTGAGTCTGGCTGCATGCTCCCCTACTTTCTAATGACCTGTAAGGGTTGCAGTGATGCGTGAGATGTTTGGTCGGGAACATTCTAACAGGTGAATCGTCCTTTGTATTTTGTATGACGGCCATGTGTTTTTTTATTGTAATACATGTAGTTAGTTGCTTCCATCTTCTTTCAACTAAAGCATGATAGTATGAAGCAATGGATGCTTTTATTGTGTTCAGTGGGGTGGAGACTGCCACCGCCTCTGTTAAGTCTAGTGACGAACCTTTTCTTGCTAGCTCATTCGCTATCTCGTTACCCCGTATGTTCCTATGACCGGGAACCCATATCAGATTGATTTCCAGCCAATGACTAAGCAATTCCAGCTCCTTTCTACACTACAAGACTAGTTTGAATGAAATGGAGTTGGAGTCTTATAGCTGCTTGACTGTCTGAGAAGATAACTACTCTTGCACCAACTTCCTGGTAGAGTTTTAGTGATTTGCATGCTTCTCTGATAGCTAAAATTTCTGCCTGGAACACTCTGGTATAGTCAGGAAGACGAATTGAGTGAGATAGGTTGAGTGGCTCCGAATGGAATCCAACTTCCACGCCACAGTTCATCTTAGCACCATCTGTACAGATTTCGATATCGTATCTTTAAATTACCTTTCCTTTGCTCCATTCGGCTCTGGGTTAAAAACGTACCGTAAAATCTTTCTTGAAGTTAAGGTCGGGGACAGTGTAGTCTGATCTGTTTTTGAGCAGCGAGGGTTCCTGTAGAAGGATCTTACTGTGACCGTACGACCTTGTTGTCCAGATTCCTATGTCTCTGAGTCTCAGCGCGCTGCAAGTAGCGATTTTTAATGTGTAAGTCTAATGGTAGCAGATGAGTTAGTTCAGTAGGACTGATGCTAAGCGCTCCTGTAGTTAAGATACTCGCTGTTCTTTGTATCTTGTTCAGCTTAGTTTTGTTGTATTTATTTTCTATTGCAGGCCACCAAACTAGTGCCGCATATGTTAGCATTGGCCTTACAATGGCTGTGTAGGACCGATTACATAGTTTTGGTTGGATACCCCATTTTTTATCCATCCTTAACTTGCACGTGCAAAGTGCTACATTCGCTCGTTTTTAGGGGAAAAGACTTTGTGCGATGCAGGGGAGTATTAAACGCGCATCCTTCACTTTTAATCATATCAAACAATTATAAATCTTTTGAAGTTGCATTCATTTGCCATAAGAGTGAAGCGATAACAACAGGCCCAATTTGCTGCATAGTTACAGGCGTTGAGAAAATTCAGTGCAATTCTCTTAAAAAACAGTTATTTAGAAGTAAAAAGAAAGAGTTTCACATACGTTTATATAAGTTGAATGTTAATTGAAATTTCCCTACAAATTGAAGCAGCCCAAACTATTTTTCATTTCAAATCCAATTCAAAAATTGATTTTCCTGAAATTCTGGAGTGGCACTACTTCTTAACACACTCGAAGTTGACCATTTATTTCTTTTTTTCAACTTCTTCTTTTTTTCCATTAAAATAATGATTTTCTCTCTTTGCATTTATTGTCGTAGTAGGGGCTGCGAATTCTTCTTTTACATGCAAGTACGTACAAAAAATATGAACCACATTCTCATGAATATATTATACTTGAGGACTGCTGACTATTATAAGTAGGTTGTTTACCATTTTCAATTTCTTTACGGCCATTTGTTTACCTTACCTTTATATTATGGTGATGTGAGTTGTTGTGTGTTCACGTGTGATTTGAATTGCTGGTGGCATCAAAACAGCAATAAAAATATTAACAAACCCAATTGTATATGGATTTACATGCATATGAAAGTGTGCACACATGTAGGTGTGGGTGAGTGTTTGAAACGACAAGCGGAAGTGAAAAAAGCAACAAGCTCGCATAAATACATGCATGTGCAAATGTGTATGTGTGCGTATGTATATTAGCTAACAACTACTAATAGATATGTTCTACATGCACACATGCATACACACACACATATGTACTTATATAGCACTTACATACCCACTGTCTTTACCGCAATTACTGTTGCTGCCAGTTTGCTTGAGGGTGTTTAGTAGTTGTTGTTGTTATACCACTGCTGCAGTGTTATTACTTTTCGTGCAAATATTTGCATAACCATGTTTATTTGGGTACTCATTTGCAGGCGCTCACACTCACACATTGACACAGCCGAACACATACTTTACAGACATTGCCGGGCTCGTTCATATCCACATGCGCCTGCATACGCAAACTTTCGTACGCTCAAATACTGCCTCAGCTTGTCCGCGTACCCGCTTTGCAGTCGAAAATAGAATAAAGTCAACCTCATTTATTTTGCTTGAATGTAAGTCAAAGGTGTTGGCTGGGCTTTCCCGCTCCCGCATTACCCTTTAAGCGACAGCCTCTTTGCGTAAGCGTACATGTATAGAAATATTTGCATGCCTTTATGCGCATACACATTCACATACATATGCATTCATGTTTGGGTCTCCTTGCTTGCCATCCATTTGGCATTGCCTGTCGACTTGCTTTTGGTTAGCTCTGCTTCGCTGCTTGGGATTTCCTGAGTACTTAATCATGTGCATTTGTATACCTATATACGGTAATATATGTGCATATGTATGTACTAGATTGCTAGGCACAGGCAAGTGTTTGCGTGGATATAAAGGGACGTTCAAAAGGCGTTTGTTTTACAATAAAACATGCAAACATTTAGATTCTTTCAGGTTTCACTACTACATTTATTCAATATTCCTCAGCGAAGCTTACGAAATTATGATATTTGGTTAGAACTAATTATGCTTGAAATGCTCCGATTTCTATAAGCAGAACTGTGAGAGAACTTAATTCGCTTTCATATCGTTTTGGTCTAGATTTTTCTTCCACAAAGTACTACTTCAAAATGCTACTAAGTGAATGGCTTAATTTTAGTTCAACTGGAGCAAGTCTTAACTAAGTATTCGCTTATAATCTTTCTCTGTAAAATATAAGAAAGCTTACATTTATTTTTGATTGAATTATTCAGCATTCATCTGTTTTTCATAGTCTGTAAAAAATACTGAATCTTTAGATAAAGAAATGAATAATAAAAATCAATTAACGAATAAGTAAAATAACGACCTTAACAATTATATGTAAAATATTAATTCATTTAAATGCCTACCATGAACACCTCTACAGGCTGTCATAGAAAAATTAAAATTTTCAAGCACTCGCTGACACATTATCGCATTGATTTCAATAATCTGGCATCGAGTCTAGGTTTTCAGCACTGGATTCGTTGTGGGCTTATTCATACAGACTTCAGTTTTCCAAAAAACCCACAAAAAGTAGTCCAAGTGAAGTTATATCGCGTGATCTAGGTGGCCAATTTACGCTACCATTACGTTAAGTTAATCGACCGTGATACTTAGATGGCAATGAAGCAATATTCCCCATGTGGTATGACTTGTGGCTCCATGCTGTTCAAAATCAAAATCCTCAATGTCTATTCCTTAAAGCTCAGGAACCAAAAAAAAACTTCAATCAGTTGTTTATAGCGACGCCCATTGACAGTAGCAGCTCTTCTATGATATATTCTTCTTTGAAGAAAAACGCGCCAATTATTCCACCAGCCAAAGAATCACACCAAACAATACATTTCAGTGGATATAACTAATGATTTTTACATTACTCGAGGGTTTTCTTCTCTCCAGATGCGGCAATTTTGCTTGTTGGCAAATCCATCCAGTGTTAAATGAGCTTCTCACTAAACATGAAAAACCAGCATCATGTTCAAAAAACTAATTCGCGAAGTTTTTACGTTTATTTGCTTCAATTTTTGTGCTAATTGAATTTCATAAGGATACAATATTGAAGGTTGTTAAGCAATACTTTTCGCTATAGAAGCAATATTTTCATTAGAAACTTCTAGTTCCGCGTCTGCTAGTCATTTTTCTATCCTCAACAGAACCAATTTCTTGAAATTTTTTCACCAACCTTTGAATTGTCGACTCATTCGGCCTATTATTTCCATTAAAAAAATGTTGAATTGCAAAGCATTGTTCTTAAATATTGACCATTTTCATAATAATTTGCAATAATTTTAATGCATTGCTCTATCGTGTAAAATTTTACATTTGTCTACTTGACAAAGATGATATAAAAAGACGTACCGTCTAGAAAATTAATCACTACTGACATCAAGGCTTCACTTTCAAAAGACCCTTTACGCATGTATAATTGTAAGTTCACTTAAGTGTTTCGTATTGCAGGTGTATCTTTGCTCAGCTTTGAGGCATATCGTACAAGTCCATATATTAAAAACTACTTACCAACGGCTTTGTGTTAGTATCTCAGCAGTGCGTTAGTGTCATTTATTAGTTGTGATTGTGTGTCCTACAATACGCAAAGGAGTGCACACACATGAAACGGTAGTAGTTGTGCGAGTGGTAGTAGTGGCATGCAAATAAAGTTGCTGCATTAAGATTTGCTTGGAATAAGTTATATGTGAGAGTCTTTCAGAGAAGTGTCGTCATGAAATATTGGTTGAATTTATTTATCACATCAGACTTGCTTGGCTTAGTAAAGCAAATTTTTGCGAATTCGAGTGATTAATGAGATTGAAATTTAAGTATTTTGGTTTTTAATTGTTTGTATACTAAATGATGTCGAAGAACAGCTATTGGCTGTTGCTTAACAATACGAATAGTTCGGATGGCAAACCTCTTCAAGGTTCTCCGAACCTCCAAAGGTTCATCTTTATTATGCTGAGACGCAGTGTTTCGCATCCCGCAAATTTATAAGAAAAATTATATAAGAAAAGGATGATACGAAGCCGGCCTTTTCTATGAAATTATTCATATTTAATTATTATTCATAATCAATTTTACAACAGTTCTGTCAAGCAGTTTTGCTAATAGCGCCGACTATACCATTGCTCTTTCTCGTTGAGATTGGCGCAATTTCTTTAGCTTGCGCTTACTGACTGATGAATCATTTTTTTTTTTGGAGTAACCAAATCCGAATTACAGCGATGTTACATTTTTGTGAGCAGATCGCATCGCTCTGGGACTCGTGCCCGCACTACCCCACCTCATCAGCTTTCAGGCTATTTTTAAGCTTTGTAATATGCTTTTGAATTGCTTGAATCACGCTTTTCGGCATCGCGTGGCAATATGAGCGGCAGAGGAGACAGTGGCTGTGACCGTTACTATAGTAGCCGTTCCAACGTCGCATGAAGCTCTGGCTTTGATATGCCAGTATTTCATGTAGGAACATAATATTTATTCCCTTGTAGGCGTAACTACCGTAGGAAACTCGCTAGTGTTGGTGGGCTAATTCTCACGTAGCGCTATTGTAACTGGAATGAAGCGTGGTAGATGTGCAAACACACCCGCGAACATTTTAGTAACATTTAATTTGCTCCAGCTGGTAATTTTTGGAATAAAACAAACTCATACACAAGTAGAATTCGATCCTGTAACTTCAGGTGTCTGGACGGTAGTTCAGTCTTATTATATAAAGAGTGTTCGTGGTTTTTATCTCATTTTAATAATAATCATGGTGGATCTGAACGAGATGAGGAGGAATAATTGTACTAAGTTTAGGCGAGTTAGTCGTTTTCGTGACACACAAATTTACCGAAAAGTTGGTGTAGCGCAACCAAAATTTTTTTTAATTTTACTTGCATAATTGTTTTTTTTTTAATTAATGTTATATGGGAGGTGGACGATTTCGCCTACTCTGCACATCAAAGAGAGTAATATGTATGTGTACCAGTTTTATAATATATATACATACGTTCCTATGGTTCCGCGATGGTACAAAGGGCCACAACAAGCTTCCTCCATTCGCTGGTGTTGGTCGCCAGTTTTTTCCATTTTTTGTTTTTCATTGCTATTTCCATTTCTAAGGTTCTAAGGTTCTTCTGCAGGTTAATGATGCACGGCCTCTGCATCGGTTAACTTACGGGTTCCAATCAATCGTAGTACGAGTGATGTCGTTGGGATCTCTTCTTAAAATGTGTCAAAACCCCACCCTCACTTTCTTTTGAGTATTTCTATTCGCATTGCATCATAGTCCATAGTTTTGGTTGGATAAGGTATTAGGCCAAAAAATGCGAAGTACTGTACGCAGGCAACGGTTCACAAATACTTGTAAGCGCTGCAAGTCTGTCGCCGCCAGATTCCAACTTTCGCAGCCGTACAATCGATTGGACTTGCCATTAAAGTGAAATATTATATTTTGACTTTGGGGTTACGAGTGATCACGAAGGATTTTCGGACATCTCTAAGAGAGCTAAAAACCTGTTTCGCTTTACTTATGTCGTTGGTAATATAATATATTTTTTTGAGACTCCTATTGAAGATATAATACTACTCAAGTAGTACCGTCGGTTTTAAATTTGTGTGAACAGATTGAGTTTAAACGCGTTACCTTAGTTTTAACGATATTTATTTCGAGGCCTACTTTCGCTGCTTTCGCTACTTTTCTACCATTACTTTTTTCGACATATCAGTAAAGTTGTGCGCCATAAGGCATATATTGATCTTCGGGACGTCCATTCAGTCATTTGTTTTGCGCATTGCTTTGCTCATAACACAGTCCAGCACAATGCTAAAAAGGAATGGTGACAACACACGGCCTTATCGAACGTCGGTGGCGATGTTTATTTAATCACTCAGCGCTTTTTCATGCCTCACACGGCAACTGTTATGAGCTTAATTAGCGTAGCTGGAACTTCTTTACACGCCAATGCACTCCCGATCTCGTGGTGGATCGTATGGAATGCTTTTTGAAAGTTGACAAGTATTAGATAGACAGGGGTTCGCTACTATAGCGTGAATACTGTTCACGTGGTCGACGTATGATGGGCCTGTTCGGAAACCCACCTGTTCCGCCCTGAGTTTTGGTTGAAGAGCTGTCGATAGCCAAATTTCATTGAAGTTTATTAATTTTTGCTGCAGGGGCGCACGGGTGGACAAATGGACTGACAGGCATGGTAACTAAGGTAACTTTTTAACATTCTGGGGACTTTGATAAATAAATGTCTACATCTAATATATCTATCTCAATTCCTTTATCCTGTTACAAGCAACTGTTTGGTGAACCCCTGCGGCCAAGTGCACGCGGGTATAAAAAAGAAAAAAAGGGCATGGATATCCCGCATATAAACTACTTTAGCACACATGTTGCATGCGCTTTTAATCTAACACAAAAGCCAACTTTTGATGCAATTCTGAGCCATGCACTCAATTCAAATGGCAGCATCATCAACAACAACAACAAGAACAACAACAAAACGATGAATATAAACTACTTACGTGTTAG
The DNA here is from genome assembly GCA_037575425.1 of Anastrepha fraterculus. Taxonomy (NCBI): domain Eukaryota; kingdom Metazoa; phylum Arthropoda; class Insecta; order Diptera; family Tephritidae; genus Anastrepha; species Anastrepha fraterculus. The sequence continues at coordinate 26,360 of JAYXIM010021311.1, read as the reverse complement.
CAATACAAAGCGAGTGTGAAAATTCTAGCGAGAAGTAAAGGCGTCGAGGAATAAAATCGTGAAAGGATGCGAGCGAATAAATATTAAAAATCTCGCAGTGTATGTATGTAGGTATATATTTAAGTACATATGTGTATACTTATTTAGAAATATATGTTGTAATGCAGTTTAATGCAGTTGTCTATAGGCTTGTAGACATATTTTCACATTTGATATGCCGATGGCTATTGATGTGGGCGTCTCGCTGTGTGAGTGAAAAGAGGTGTCAATGTTTGTGAATGCCTAAAAGGATTTTGCAACAGCTTATTGCCTAGCACTTACCTTTATACAAACAAGCGCACCAATACTTATGTATACTCGGGTGCATGCATCAATGTGCATACTACATATAACACATATCCATGCATATGTCAACATACATATACGCATACATAAAGTCACCTGTCACTTGTCACCTATCACATGTTCCTAGCAATTGCTTGTGACACAGTGTTTCCTTCGCATCTTCACACATTACGCTTCTTGTTTGTATTTACTTATTTTCATAATTTTTTTCTTGCGTTATGCTTGCTGCTTAAAGAAAAGAAAATTACATTCAAAATGAATGAATTGAAATGCATTGCGAATGGATTTGAAATGAATGAGTGCATGTGTGTGTGTGTGTGTGTGAATGAATGGTTGCCTGGATGACTGGATAAGTGAATGCCACATGACTGCACCATAGACCTTTAAGCGAAACATCATTTTCGTGTTGTTGCAGGGAAGCAGTGCAGTTGAGGTACGCAAGTCAAAGTGTGTTTTTCACATTTTTTACCACCTCATTTACAGTGTTCTGGTGGAGTATTTTTATTATTAATAAAATTTAAGTGAAAAATCTTTTCGCGGTATAAACTCCAAAAGTGTTGCAGTGATTTTTGTAATTTAATCTGGAAAATAACTGATTATGGGTAACCAATAAAAAGATGTTCAAGTGAATGGGACAGATGCACTTTGACCGCTAATAGAAACGGAGAGGTAATATATTATATAAACTTCCCATCGACTTTTACGTTATTTCAACGCTGCTTAAAGTCAAAAAAACTTGGGCTCGGGGCATGGTAACATTTTTGAGCAGTTAACTTCTAACTCTTTCCGCAAACTAAAGTTTGAGGGTCTTGCCACGGCAATCTTTCTAAGTAGACATGATTGGGGAGTGGGGAAAATTTGCATCGAAACTGGTACATCTGTCTTCATTGACGGCTCCAAGATGGAATCGGGAGACGGAGCAGCGGTTTTCTCTAAATTAGCCAATTTATCAATTTGAAATTACCGAATACTGATAGTGATTTTCATGAGATACTAACATTTAGTCAAGCCGCGATAAAGATTCCTACGACGCAATGGCGCAGATCCAAACTATTCAACTCCTAAAAGGAGGAGATCAAATCTCTCGCGTGTACAGGTAACATTTCTCTGATCTGGGTTATAGGTCCTAGGAACATGGAGGAAAATGAAATTACTGATGAGCTTATCAGGAACGGGACTGAATTGGTCTCAGTGGCGTCCTGCCAGATCATCAACATCTCACTGACTGTTTTAAATAGGAATTTCACAACTTATTACTCGGGAAAGCGCAGACACATGAAGCCGCATTTGGCCCTAATACAATAGACGAAGGACTCAGAAACCCCTAGGAACTCACGCCATTGAATTTCCAAACTTTTAACTGTGTTTACCGGCCATTGGACAGTCGGCACACATGCGGAAAAGCTAGGTTTACCATTTAACCCCCATAGCAGAAGCTGTGGGGACCTTCCAGAGAAGGAGACTGTAGAGCATTTTCTCGGCAAATGTCCAGTTTTGGTAGTCAGACGATTAAGATCACTGGGTGCTCCTTTCTTCGACAGCTTGGACAATGCCCCAACTTAAATGCCATCCATATTCTCCATTACTGTTCTGCTAATGCTATCAAAATGGCGCTTTAGAGATACTTGAGGTGTGTCAGAGTGGTACTTCAACTATTTCCCCTACCTACCTACATATAAGTATACGACTTGATTTTTGACTTCTCCAAACGCAATTTTTTGGGTGTTGACTCGTCTGGGGCCTTTCGTTCGGCACTAATGACGCTTAGTTTCAGGTTCATGTTGGATGATGAAATCTTCAGTTGCAATGTTGTAAAGTAAGTTCCCGTCTTTTCTCGCCTCTTTAATGAGGTCTTTCGAGTGTTGAATTCTGAGCAGCTTTTGGTTCTCAGTTAACTTGTGCGGAATGAAACATGTACAGACGTTTCGAAAGCCCAAATGATCAGTTAAAATGCGATAAATCGATGATTTGGAGATGAAATGTTGTTGAATGATCAGTTAAAATGCGATAAATCGCTGTTTTCAATGAATTTCAACGATAATTTCGGTTAATTTTTGATCAATTTCGGTGGAGTTTTCAGGGATTACTGATTTTGGGCGGCCCGTATGTTTATTACCATTTATGTCCTCACAACCATCTTTGAAACATGTAAACCACTCATGAACTCTCGCACGAGATAGACAATTATCGCCATAAACTTTTTTCATCTATTCGAAAACATTTTTAATACGCCAGTCTTGTTTATTTTGGACTTCAACTTGTATAGAATTTCAGCCTTTTTTTTTTGTTTCTTATGATTCCGTTTTCAAAACCACGAAAATCAACACAAATCTCATAGAAAATGTGATTGCCGACGTATTTTCTCTAGAACCTTTTAAAAAATCATTTTCCTAAGCACACTTGACTGATTATAATGACTAGTGGACAATCCCATGTATTTTCCATTTGAGCATGGCTTCAAATTTTTCTCAAAAATGATTAAAGTGTAGATATAATTACGATATGAATTAAAGTGAAGAAATTTCCAGAAAAACATTTTTTTAATTTCTAGTTTTACTGAATGTTGAAAATTTAGGAATGGAGTTTTTTAAAGTCATATATGGCACAGGTAACATTTCTCGGCTTTTAAAAATTTTCATAATTAAAATTTTGCGCATTTTTTTAATTAAATACATTTTTTAAACAATTTTGTTTACATAGAAAACAATTTTATATTTTTGTGCAGAATTTTCGAGAAAAAAGACATTTTTTTAATTTTAAATTTTTGTTCACGATTTTTGCGAAATTTTTTTTGTCGTTTGTGGAAATTTTCCCCCCGATAATTATCATATTTTTGCGTTAATTGTTGATAAATACTCAGTAATCCTTGACATTTTCATAGTGGAATTTCATTAACTTTTCGGGCTATATCCAAATGCGTGTAGCGAAACAATGAAAAATTTCGTGTATCGCAAAGGTTTTAGCTCAGTACAGAAAAAAAGAAACATAAACTTATGTTAAATTGATTCAAGGCAACTAATAATTACCATAAGAGAAATCAGATGACGGATCAGGTTTCCCCAAGGCAAGGAAAATAGCAAAGCTGCTGAGCTGCTAAAATGCTGAGGTGAGGTTTATGCATTCATTTGGATGGGAGGCTAGTGCTGCTTTTGATGTTGCCGGTTTCCTAAAATGTAGAAAATTGTTTCGCTAATTAATTATACTTAGACATACATAAATGTATACTTCAGACACTACATGTATATAAATAATATTTCAAATAAAATACCTATATTTGTTCCAAGTGTGATAAATGTTTGCTTACTGAAAATATTGCAAGTTCTTGAAAAATTCATGAAACAACCGATAACTTCTATTGAGTACAATTTTGGAAAATGCTTTAACATCTCTTTGCGCAGCTTATAAATTCAATTCTAAATTTTGAGATTTTATTTGCAATATTTTTTATTTTGAACACTGTCATTGTTATTAAACTTGTTTTCGTAGTGTACTTTGCGATGTGCACGATAACGGTATGTTTGTGTTTGTGTAAGGATCTAGGAATGCTTTAGAGTTGAATTGCATTCATGATTAGAGTGCGAAACATTGTAATTTCCAACTGTATATTATAAATTTCATGTTGTTGACTGATGATTGGTGATGATGTTGCAGTAAACTGCCCCTACTGATATGCTACGTTGATGATAAAGATGAAGTGTCACCAGCTTCACAAAGTTTTGTGGGTAATGAAGAAAAAGCAGTTAATGATTGTGAATGTCGTTATGATATGGAAGAAGTACATTGGAGAAGGTGTTGAGAATTATGATGTAGATAATTGAGAAGTGGTGTAAGCTTGAGCGCACAGACTTACAATTTATTACACTTACATACGTACCTACGTACATAGCAATAAAACGAATGAGTATGGAATGCATTCGAGAAGGGATGTTTAATTCATCATCAGACACTGTAGCTTCAATTGTGGTCGCTGTCGGAAAGCAGGTGTCTTTTGTTTGTTTGTTTTTGTTTTTGCTTACGACACTCTTAATGCGAGTATGGCATTACTTCCGTCTGTCAGCCACTTCTGAATGCATTTTGAAGCCTTTAGCCATCGGCCTCATTTACATATTATTATATTTATAAGCGAACAATTGCTTTTCTGTACATTTCTCTACGTAAATAAGGAATTTTTATGTTATCCCATACAGGATTACGTTGATATTTCTTATCCTGCGGTGAGCGCTATTTGATATTCCATTGACTGTACTCGATAGTATTGAGTGCGGTTATTTGAAATTAATGATATTACAAATAAACAACATAAAATAATGGTTTTGGTATATTACACCAAGCTTTTTTTAAATGAGATCTCAGTATATATATGGTATAATTGGCGCGTACACCCTTTTGGTCGAGTTCCTCAACCTATTCGTGACAGAATGAAGGCCTCAGTACTAAGAAGGCCACAGTGTCATAGTAAAATCAACCTTTGCTAAAAAGGTGCAAGTCAGAACACAGTGTAATTGTCGGTCTAAAAAGAAAAAATATAGGTTTTATTAGGCCTTTTTCCGTATTTTCCGATAAAAAATATTATATATACAAGGTGAAGTCCAAAATAAACCAACTGGCGTCACAAAAATGTTTTGATGGCGCCATCTTTTTAATGAGTTCGTTGGAAGTGACATCCCTAGGTGACTTCCAATGAAAGCTTGATGACATTCGGTTCAGTGGAAGCGAAGTTATTGCGTAAGTATGTTTGTGTCACCGGTACAAAAATCAGGTTCGAACAAAGAGCTAATATCAAATTTTGTTTTAAAATCGGTAAAGCGTTTACCGAAACATTTTAATTGATGAAAGAAGTTTATGGCGATGATTGTCTATCTCGTGCCAGAGTTCAGGGTGGTTTGCCTATAGTGGTTGTGAGGACATAAATGAGAAAGAACGGCCCTCATCAGGCCCAACATCAGTAATCACTGAAAATTCCATCGAAATTGTTCGTAAATTTATCAAAAATGTATCGTCGTTGAAATTCGTGGAATCGGAGTTGAATATCTCCAGAACATCGATTTATCGCATTTAACTGATCATTTGCTCTTACGAAAGGTCTGCGCACGTTTCATTCCACACAAGATAACTGAGGACCACTTTCTATTTCAGCTGAGTCTGGTTTCTTTTGGACTTCACCTTGTAGTTTTTTAATTTCCCCATTTATTTTAATTATGCGGAAATGAAAGCTTAGAATTTAAATGTTATTTTAAATATGATACCAAACTTTTTATGGAGAGACAATGCTCTATGGTGTGATTCTCGTCATTTTTTACATTTCTAATCTTAATGATGTGATCCTCGCTATGTTGTACATTTAGAGGATGCTATTATGCCTTTGAAAACGACGAAAAGTGATATTTTTCACAAAAACATAAAAGAAAGCTAGGGGTTTCTCTCTGTTCAGGTTGACTCTACTTTCTCTAAAAATCTTCTCGCTTGAACTGGAAAACTCAAATGGAAGATGGTCACTTCTTCAAGTGACTTTTTAAGAAGACGTGAGAGAGCATCCAAAAATAAACCAGACATTGTTTTCTCTACCTTATGCTAAGCTAATTGGTTACATAGGGCATATTATTGGGCACATAGTCATATTACCTTAGGAAGTGTATAGAGGCCTACATTCTAGGGAAGGGCACAAAGAGAATTTACGGATGCACGATGTCAGTGAATACTTAAGACTCTAATAGCTGGACCTATGGAAGGAAAGGGTGATTGAGCATAGTAAGGTTGTCCGTGCTTTACCTTCTATCGGACTGGGCACTGATTATATACAACCTGAGTCGGACGTTTTGGGGGTGTTCTTCTATGGAAATATGAATCGGATATATATTTGTCAGAGACCAGCTCTCAAAAACTTTAAGATAGATCGTACAGCTAAGCCCAGGGTTTTCTCTAACTTCCCGGAAACAGAAGGCTTCTAATAGAAGGTTTTGCATTAAAACAGGGTTTTGTCAAGACTTTCATCGGTTTGTTTTACGTGAAAGTGCGCTATAAGTTTCTTGGGATGAAATTACGTGACTAATGGTGAATTGAGGTAAGATTGAGGGACTTGGGTTGAGGTGAATTTAGGTGAGGTTTGGCTCTGAAAGAAAAAAGAACGCTTGAAAAATCTGTGATGATGAAATACATATATAACCCTAAAAATTTATTAATTAAGTATGCACGCTTAAAAAAAAATAAAGCTCGTTAAATAAATTTTATATTTGATAAGTAAAATAACAACTCACAAAATAGTTGCTATTTCAGAATGAAAAAATAACACTAAACATTTTTTTTTAGTTTTGATCAAAAAATTTAACCCGATATTTGATTAAATTTTCTGAGCGACTAACTGAAAATCGAAATTTTAAATTTTATACCAGCAAATTTGCTCAAAAATTATTGTAAGAGTATTTTATTAACGCTCCGGAAATTAATTAATTTTTCGATCAAAAAAGTAAAACTCGAAAAATAACATGCCCAAAATAGGTTTTGTAGTTATTAAAAAATAGAATTCGCTATTTGATTATATTATTTGAACCATTCATTAAAAATCAAAATTCTATTATTTTTATTGATAGCAAATTTTTAAATCTCAAAATAATGATTACGTACATATACATAATTTTTTTATAAAAGCCGTAGCCGAATGGGTTGGTGCGCGATTACCATTCGAAAGTGCGTAGGTTCGTATCTCCGTGGATGAAACCACAAAATGATACGAAAAGTTTTTTCTAATAGCGGTCGCCCCTCGACGCGCAATGTCAAACCTCCTTGTAAAAGCTTCTCGGGCTGGCTTACATTTTCGCCTTTATCGAAGGAAAATTGTAAAATGCACCGAAATGTATTGGGTATGGGAATAAGTTTCCATCTTTTTTTAGCCAAAGTTACGAATTATTTAAGGGGGTATTCTAGTCTAGAAATTTGAAAAAATCGAAAATTTTTTTTTTCAAAACTCGATAGTCTAGGTATTCAAAAATATCTCCCTAAAAGGAGTTTGCAAAATTCGAATTATTTTCGAAATTACAACTATTTTAGTGACGCGACAGCTAGACTGGTTTGAGCGGACGGCGAAATTCAAACGCGTTTTTCTCAAAACTCCTTTTGCTGAGGTGGTTGACACGATATCTGAAGTTCTATCTGACCGATCCCTTTGAAATTTGGTGAGAATCTTTTTCATACATCTCTTTATCACTGGAGCATTGGATTTTGAAAAATTTTAATTTGAAGTATTTTTAAAAAATTCGTAAAGGTCAAAAAACAGGGGTAAAAAAAAATTTTTTTTTTCAAGTAGGCGCCATTTTGTGAATTTTAATTTTTTTTTTGGCCGAGGCTCAAGATGTAGCGACATCTTTACTAATTAAGAATTTTCTTTGTTTGTTCGATTTAGATCACTACAAGGGTTGGAATCATGTCAACCAGGGAGCACTGTTTGACTAGCAACACCTACTTCACCGACCTGTCACTGGATGAATTTTTGACTTTTTTTTTTTTTTAATTTTTTTTATATACCTTAAACATCAATAAATATTATATAAAAAAATGGATAGTAAAAATGTTTTTAATTTTTCTTTTATCCTAGTTTGAAAAATACCCAAAAAGTAGGGCCCTAGACCAGAATACCCCCTTAAACAATTAAATAATATATGAAATTATGTGAAGTATGGGCCATTGGAAGCTACAACTCTACCCCATCTCTCAGGCAGCATACGGACTTCTCTGACGGAATATTCGAGCTCTTTAGACTTGATCCATTCATTGAGCCAGCTTGCGATGCTCTCGTAAGAAGTGAACCGCTCTCCAATAAGAGTTGACTGCATTGATTGGAACAGATGGTAGTCCGAAGGTGCAATGTCTGGAAAATACGGCGGGTGGTGAAAGATTTCCCAATTCAGTCCTTCTAAATGTTTCTGGTCCGATTTATCAACGTGTGGCCTAGCGTTGCCATGCAGCAAAATCAGTTTGCCATGTCTACTGTCCCATTCCGGCCGCTTTTCTTTGTGAGCTCGATTCAAACGCATTAGCTGTAGTCGGTAACGATCGACAGTGATGGTTTCAGTTGGTTTAAGGAGTTCATAATAGATGACACCGGATGAATCTGGTTTATCTGGCAGGCTGCAACATATTCGACGCTTAGGACTATCACAATAAATCTTTTTTTCATCGCCAGTGACAATGCGATGCAGAAAACCTTTTCTTTTTGCCGTTCAAGAAGCATATCACACATCACCAAACGTCTCTCGATTTCCCTCTCCTTCAATTGATGTGGCACCCAGGCACCTGTTTTTTGGACCATTCCCATCCCGTGAAAACGTTTACCGACGGTTGATCTGTCAACATCCAACTCTTTAGACATTTCATCAAGGGTTCGACATGCGTCTTCATCCAATAATTGTGGTAGTTGGGTATCTTCGAACTATTTCGGTGCCCCTTCGCGATTTTTATCACTCACGTCGAAATTGCTACTTTGGAAGCGTTGAAACCACTCTTTACAAGTTGCATTTGATGGAGCGACATTACCGTAAAGGTGAGAAGGTAATAATGAAGCATAACTTCCCGCAAATGCCTCTTTTTCAGGGCAAACGTAGACATTTTTGACGTCAGATAAAAAAGGATATTTACGCTTCAAACGAATGTAAACTACTGCAATCGAGACCTCACATATGCACCTTCAAATCACCAGTATATTATTTGAGCGAACACAAAAATAGTATCAGCAGCGGCACCTCTTTTACGATGGCGGAAACTTATTCCCGTACACAATGCTTTACGAGATATCGATCACTACAGCCATCTAGCAAGAAAATAATAGATTTCTTTTCCGCAAATTAAAATAATATTATTTAATCTAATGTAATATTAAAAATATACCGATAATTGCTTTCAAATATGACCAGATTGGTTGTGAATTGGTGAGGTAGGAATAGTATCGGCACTAGGTGTAATCTAATTTACCTAAGATTTTCACTACAGAGTTCACATACACATATATTGTAGGTATATGCATATAAGCGCAACCTTTTACCCGGCTAGAACGCTTTTAGATAACCAAATCTTATCTCTATTAGCAGCTGAATGTCGCATACGCTCAACATAACAGTTTTACGATCAACCTCGCATACGCTCTCTCAGGCCTCTTTTCATGCGCTCTTTTCAAGCATTTACACTCTTAATTGTTAAGTGAATAGATTCAACAACAATCAGCTGCTTGACATAGACGAGAGTTCGCTAATTTTATTACCTTGATGTGGAAGCGTAAGCACATTTAAGTAGTTATACACATAGGCAGCCGTGACAAGCTAACCAAGCCCAGCAGCGATCCGCTTATGTATGTACATATGAATGTGTATAATTGGGAGTGTAGAGAGTATGGAGCATGAAGCGTGAAGCGTGAAGTACTTGGTAGGCATTATTTTGTGTTTTATGCATCAGCTGTGTGTTATAAAGACAAGCAACATACACAATTTGACATTTGAGATACTCGTATACGAGGTTGACTAAAAAAGTTCATGAAAATTTAGTTAAGGAATCACTATATCAGCAAAAAAAAAAGCTTTCTTGTTCCATTTAGCTTGAAATACTTCATTCAACCTTGTTAAATTTTTTTTTAAGTTTCAGTAGTATCATTAAAAAAACATTTTTCACCGATGACCTCTTCTTTCGACTCAAATTTCATTCCATCGAACTATCTATTCAATCTTCGAAACAGTCAATAGTCACATGAAGCCAAACTTGATTATTTGAGACTAGTTCATAACACAATTCACGCAATTTTGCCATTGCGCAGGTGTAAAATAATTTTATTTCTCGCTAAATGGAATCCTTTCTGCGACAGTGACGTGGAATCGATCCACCAATGGCAATGCTTTATGTGCATATTACGATATCGTTTGACACTTTTAATGTAAGCCAATGCGAAAAACACACAAAAAACTGTGCCGATAACCTGGTGGTCCGATTCACCTAACTTGCTTTTGTTCGGCTTCGAATTACCACAATGAGTCCTCTCCAACTCCAAGGCAATGAAACGGCATAAGAACTTTTTCGGATTACCTTTGAAGTTCGGCCGTCAAACTCTTTTCCAAATTTTCAAACGATTGCCTCGTTTGTCCATTATGAGCCATGGGTTGACCGTACGCATCTTACGGACAGCTTTTGCATATCAAAATATTTATGCAAAATTGAAAAGACAGATATTCACTCGTGTTCACAATAATAGAAGCGCGACGTATTGCAAACTTTTGACTATTTATTTATTTATGATAGCACTTTTTATATTTTTTCATAAAAATATAGTTAACACTAGAACTTAAACCGAATAACTTAACTTTCTATAATATTTAAAAAAAATCAATACATGCTCATCAAAATTTCATAATTTTTAATCAGAATTTCTTGAAATATTTCGCAATTTTATATATGTACTAGCACACCCGGCCCGCTTCGCTGGGCACACTAAAATAGAATAGATATGGTTTAGAACAGAAAAGATATGGTTTTCATATTATTTATTTCTTTATTCTTTTTTCAAGCGCTTTGGCATAACAAATATTTTTTGTTTTTCTATTTGTTTTTGAGTAAATATAAAATATAAATTGAAAATCAGGAAAAAAGAAGATTGTTTTTGAATTTCAAATCAACGCAAATGAATAACTAAGAAACAATCGTCTTTTTTTTCCTGATCATCCATGAATTTTTCGTTTCAATTTATATATTTCCATTTATATTTTTCAAAAAAAAAAAAACGAAAAAATTTTTTTTTCCACGAACACATAATTTCATTTGAACATTCGAATTTCACATTAAACTCTCAAATTTCGTAAGAAATGTTTCACTGTTCCAAAATCCAATTAAAAAAAATTCACAAAGAATTTTTACACTTTGCACTTACGTCTTCTCCTTATGGCATCCAAATCAAAAAGAAATATTGACACATTGTAACTCACACTGTCAATTTTACAGTTCAGTTCCGCCCCAAGCGTTAAAAAAGTAAACGACATTATGGCTGGTTCAAAAGAACGCTGTACTCGTTGCCAGTGTTCCGAATTACAACCAAACTTTACGAAACCCATTTTCAATACTTACTTAACAATGTGTGTCACTTTGGTTTAATTCGGTGCAAAGGCACAGCGGGTCCACGTTTTGGCATATATTTCGAGACCCTAGTCATCAATAGGTATGAAAATTACCCCGTATTAAAGCACTTATCAACAGCTTTCATTTGATACCCATATTGTACATACACAACCAAAGGTTACCCGGGTCCACGTTTTGACCTATATCTCGAGACCCCAGTCACGGAGCGGCATGAAAAATACTCTGTACTAAAGCATTCATCAACAGCTTCAATTTGATATCCATATTGTACAAACACATTCTAGGGTCCACGTTTTGGTATCTATCTCGAGACCCTAGTCACGGAGCGGCATGAAGAATACTCTGAACAAAGCATTCACCAACAGCTTCCATTTGATACCCATATTGTACATACACATCCGAAGGTTACCTGGGTCCACGTTTTGGCCTACATATATCTCAAACCCTATCCACCAATAGGTACCCTATGTTACTTCTATCACCTCCAAAAACATGTGTACAAAGTTTCGTAATAATCGGTTAAGTAGTTTTGGCGTGAAAGCGTAACAAACAAACTTACATTCACATTTATAATATTAGTAGGGATATATATATAATTGCCGCGTACACCCTTTTTGGCTATTTGGCCGAGCTCCTCCTCCTTGATGTGGTTCCACAAATGGAGAAACCTACAATTTTAAGCCGACTCTGAACGGCAGATATTTTTATGAGGAGCTTTTTCATGGCAGAAATACACTCGGAGGTTTGCCATTGCCTGCCGAGGGGCGACCGCTATTAAAAAAATGTTTTTCTTAATTTTGGTGTTTCACCGAGATTCGAACCTACGTTCTCTCTGTGAATTGCGAATGGTAGTCACGCACCAATCCATTCGGCTACGGCGGCCGAGCAATCATTACATTGAAGAAAATGCATAAAATTGTAAACAAAAAAATTTTCAAAATTCTAGCTTATTTTTGAGCTACTTTAAACTTGCGTTAAACTTACGTAATACCAAAATTGAGTGGACTACCTAACTGCATACCCAGAATTTTTCCAAAATTGAGTTATAGGGTTTTTCTTCAAAACTTTGCAATGTTGGCTGTTATAATTTTAAGTACAAGTGTGAGTAATTTAATTGATAACTTCTGGTGAAGTGAATTCAACCAACAACCAAATTGAATATTTCGCTAGTGCGACTACATCGAAATTGAGTAAGCCGCTGATAAATAGCTTAAGCCGACCCGGTGGTCTAGAAATCCATTTTTTGTTTTTTCGAAAGTATAGCATCTTAGGAATATACAATAAAATTTTCATGCGTAAATTCCTAGTATTATAGATTCTACAGCCCATTAACTAGGTAGAGAGCGGTCCGCGCGCTCCTGTACCTCAAATTTTCAACTCAATTATCTCGAAACGACTTTTTTCGGCCTGGTGTTGTAAAAAAAAACTATTCAGCCGAATCATCTGAAATTTTAGCATGTCACCCGTACTAAAATCATTTTATTATTTCAATTATTTCGTTTTGTTTTTGTTATTAAAAAACTGAAAAAACCCGATTTTTAGAGTGTGAAATTCAAAACCGCGTCGTTTCGTGAAATGTTTTTTTTTTTTTTTTTTTTTTTTTTTTTGTTTTTATTCTAAATAGTAGCGGGGCATAGCTATAGTCGTACTGACTAATAATTTTTTTGGTGTTTGTGCTTCAGATAAATAAAAGAGCCAAAATGGACAACACCGCCCAGTGCCAATTTTTCGGGAGCGTCAACTTCAGCGCCATTTTTAAAATTATTAAAATTAAAAAAAAAATTATTTTTTTTATTTTTGTATGTAAAAAAAATTAAATAAAAGGCGAAAAAAATTTTTATTATTTTGAATTTTTTTTTAAATATCGTTTTTCATTTTTTTTTGTAAAAAAAAATTCCTGAAAATACCCTAAATTTTTGAGCTCTGCACCACCGGGCCGCCCCTTACTTACTAACTTCCGAGCTTTTTGTTTTGCGTAATTGACTTTTCGCTCAAAAAGAAAAATTGGATAAGCAAATAAAAAGTATCATTCAAGCCGAATTCAAAAAAGGGCAAGTAAAGGATTTAATGAACACGTGAAATTTAACATCTTCTTTTTCATTTTCACGAAAATACTGGTCGGCTATAAAACTGTAAAAAATGAGTGTGAAAATTAAGGTGCATTTATTTGACAGCAGTAAAATTATTCATTAACTTTATGGAACTTATTGATCTACCCTCGTATGAACACTTATGTATGTAAATATTCATTTCATGAGCGGTGTGTTCGATCATTTGTTGACTTTGTGCGTCGAACATCAAAATGAACATGACTTTTATTGGACGGTTTGTGACTCAGTTAGTAGCGAAACGTATTTTGGTAGTAACAAACCGATTGCACGCAACTTAAAGACACCTTGCATTGTATGAGTTCAAAATTGTTGTGTACGCGGAAACTACGGAGAATTATTATAAACGCCAATAGTCTTTTAGTGCTAGCTATAATTGCATAAGCAAAGTGAATTGTACATGAGTACAAAAGCGGTTTGAAAGTGAAAAAAAGTTAAAAGAGAAAAAAACGCAAATGAATTGGTGTTGTTGGCAAAATTTTGTGAATTAAAAAGTAAATGTTCTTAAAGTCATGTGAGAGGTGATGACGACAATTTAAGTGAGATCAGTGAGAATATTGTATTTATATATATTTCTATATTATATACATTCATATATACGTTTGATGTATGTATGAATACTGCAGCAGAAGTATTAGATGCATTTATTGCTCTCAAAAATAACAAGCAAATATATTGTGGAAAACTCAACTTAACTACGTCACTGCTTCAAAATACAACACACCATCATACACTCGCACACATTTTATACAGTAATACATTTTTACATATAAAAATAAAGCATTGTTTAAAAAAGTGAATTGCTTACTTTAGAACTACGGAATTTCGCTAACTAAGCACTGATAAGATAAGCAGAGAAGGAATAGGCCAGCTACATATTTAAGAGCGAAAGCTGGGTGAGTAATTTTTATTAAACAGCAACAACATTATTTCTTTGATATTGGTATGCAAATTAACTGTATCGATTCAGTAAAATATACTGTTGCGCTCTTGAAAGTACTCTGTCGCATTAACTTATGTTACACCTGTTTGCCTTCGAGAAGGCAAAGACGCAGTTAGCCAAGCATAGAAAGCATTTACATACATACATCTGCCTGTACTGCATACAAGAAACTATACGAGTTACAAGTACACGTCTTTGAATACTAATTTGAAACAATTGAAATCCCACAAGTCGCATTATATCCAACAGCTGATGCCACTGATATTGACAACAAATTGTCTTTGACACTTGCCATGCTCATACAAGTACTTATAGTGCTAGAGATGTGTATGGCATTTCGGGACTCTTAGTGTGGCATGTGTGTGGTACGGGACAATTGATCATTGCTCGAGCCTTCGAAATATAAACGCATGACGGGGTAAACAATTTAATTTTTCAGTCTTGGCCTAAAATCGAAAAAGTTTCTCATATCTACCGCTAAATGCCATTTGCCTGACTATGTAATTTTCAAACTGAAAAATTGCACATTTTATATGATGGTAAACACTGTTAACAGGTAAAATATCCGTCAAGTTATTTCCTTTAATACCGTCTACAAAACTATTTTCAGAGATGGAGACTGTTGAACACTTTTTCTGTAAATGTCCGAGTTTGGCAGTCAGACGACTAAGATCACTGGGTGTTACTTTTTTCGACAGTTTGGGACAGTGCGCCAACCTAAATTCCATCAATATTCTCCATTACATCAACAGATCTGGCTAGTTGTAGATATCTGGCTATTGGATATCTCATAATGAGTGCTACTTGGGGAGTGCCAGAGTGGTATTTCAACCATTTAACCTGTCTACCAAAACTTAAATAAGTACATATGATTTTGCACGACCATTTAAATCTACTTCGGAGTGATGATTACTGTTTCTTCGAATGGAAAGATGTATAGATTCACGCGCCGAATACTTTGAAATACAATGAAGTGTTTGTTTTGAGAAAAAAAGTGTTTTTTTTTCAGAAACTTGAATGAAAAAGCATTTTTAGCATTTTCTGCTAGATGTTCACAGAGTCTTTAATCCGCGTGATTTACACATAGATCGCACAATGCGTGGAGTCATGATATACAACGAAGCTATGCCAGAAAAAATGTTCTTTGATAGTTTAATATTTGGTGAGATCAGTTGCGCATTACAACCTTCTAAAATGGAGGTCAAAAGTAAATTCGGTACATTCTTGAATACGATCAATGTCAAAAAGTCGAAACAATTGGCCATTTACCAGAAATGTATGCCATTTATGAACTTAATATGGAATCAAATGCACTAGCAAATTGCTGGATTCAGCTCCGACGATTCTACTCTAATAATATGGACGTCGAAGATAAGTCATTGTACGCCAATCGTCGCAAATATTAATAAAATCATAGGGACTGTCAAGTTGGACCGGCATGTTAATTTGATAGGTTTATGATAGCGCTCTGTGCGGCGACTGCTATTAGAAAAGCTTGTTCCGTGACAACCGAGTGATAGTCACGCACATTCCTATACATCTATGGCGGCAACTTCAGAACCGACGATACAAATTCGTAAAAGTAAAAACTAGCAATTTTATGATCTCAAATAACTAAATCAGTATAAGCGGCATCGGGATCGAGTGCTTAGCGTCCCGCTCATCTCTAAATTAAACTCACACATCCATGTGTGTATTTTTATTGGAGCTGTGTATGTTTGCCTTTAACCATCTTACCAATGTTAAGACAACAGATATGCGTCTGACGATATCAAATTTAAGTGCTTACCCCTTTATGCTCTACTTTGCAATGGAATTGTATGGTTTTCAAATGCACCACGCTTAAGAGTTATGATTGGTCTGACACACTTAAGAAAAATATGTATCCAAATAAGTTTACGAGCGTAAGCACTATTCATTTCAATTTTTTTAATTTTTTTCTATTGTTAACAAGTATTAAATAACAAATGCACCTGAAGCGCTGCAGAAGTTGGAAATGTCATTGGATTTGAAAAGTTTGCTAGCTTACATACAAGTATATATATCGTACCATTTGCACTTTCAAATGCATACAAATTTATAATATAACTGGTGTTCGAGAGAACCGGGCTGTGTTCGTTTTTCCTATATCATTTACCAAGCAGGCGTCTATAATTCTAGAAAAAGCTTTTCAAATATTTTATATGCATTTTTTTGTAAGCGGGTTTTATAAACCGATACCAAAGCCGTTTGCAAAGTTTTTCGTATTCTGATCGACAATTCTCATTAGACTGATAAAACAAATATTAGACCTAGAATTCTTATTTAAATTGTAGGTGAAAATAATACTTATTGTTATTGTTATGACAGATTGTATGGAATAAATGGAGTTCGAAAAAAAGAAAATTAGACCTAATGTATGACTAAAAAACTTTTTTCGGGCTCAATCTTTTGTACACATTCAGCATTTAAGATTGCCTTTCGGAATATATTTAAAGTCCTAAACCAGGATCGACTATTACTGACTGCTGAAATAATATGCGATTCACGTTGGTAGGTATAAACAGCTATCTTGAAAGCCATTAACTATCAACGGAAGCTTCTTCATCATGTAAGCTTAAGCTGTATGATAATCGCGCCAAGTGACTATTGGCTGGCAACTACAAAATGGGCTCCCAGATAAAGTAAAATACACATCTAAACTCACCATATCAACAAAGAAAAAGCGTCGAAAATTATCTCGAGTGCTGCTATTCTTTGGAGAGGACAATGAGGCCATCTTTTGGCTGTTACGTCTTTTGTTATCTAGCTAGGACTTGAGTTTAGCAAAAATTCATTGTTTTAGGAAAATCTGAAGGTACTGCACGAACCCCAGCAGAAGTGTCATGATGGGCCTCCTTCCAGTTAAAGGATGATGGAAATCGTTAGAGATCAACCAATACCACCTCTCACAGATAGAAGGGAACCTTATACAAAATGGCGCTAAATTAATCATACTGCTAGAACATTTATAATTTTTGTAGATGGCTTCGTATGTGGATCATATTTGACACTCGTAAATTGAATTGCTGCCCTACACAAACTGACTAACAATGGGGTACTTAAAGGTCGAAATAAAAACTCAGATTACTCCAAATTATATTTTTTTAATTAGTGAATATATTACAAAAAAATGGATGAGTAATTTTGCGCTCGTATATGTATATACGAGTATATATATTTAGCCGAATCACTATTAATTCATACAACAACAAGCTCCATGTAACGCAAAGTTTCAAATTGTATACAAAATTTATTTTTTCAATTCCCTCAAAACTTTCAACTGTTAAACCAGTACTTTCAGAGTTTTTTGGGTGTGCAATTTTTTTAGCTTATTATTAATTTTAGTACAACAAAGTGTAAGTTCTAAGTAATTACAAAATACCGTTAATTTAAAATTTTTTTTTTGTAGGGGTGTCAGTCACTCCTTTCCTTTCATGCGAAGTATTGTATGTACCTACATACACCATTTTTTTTACATGGAAGAAAAAGCCTAGCACCGTCAACAAAAAATTTCCAAAAATCAACGGTATTTGGTAGTTGCTTATCTTTTAGTTAAAACTTACATTTTATTATACTAAATTCTAATTAGTTACAAAACTGTGTACCTAAAAAAACTCTGAAAATTCCGGAATTTGGTAAAATTTTGTAGAAATTTAAACTTTGCTTTGTGTTTTGTAATTGTTGTAGCATCAACTATATTTTTCTTAAAAAATAATGGCGGCCGCTGAAGCCGAATACTTTGGTGCGTAACTACGATTCGGGAGTGCATAGGTTCGAATCTCCGGGTATGAAACACAAAAATGATTGAACAAGTTTTTTTCTAATAGCGATCCCCCCTCGGCAGGCACTGGCAAGCCTCTGAGTGTATTTCTTCTCATAAAAAATATCTGCCGTTCGGAGTCGCCCTAAAACTTTAGGCCCCTCTATTTAAAGAACAACACAAGACGCACGCCACAAATTGTAGAATAAGCTTGGCCATACACCTAGCAGGAGTGTACGCGCCAATTATTTATTTTTATTTTTTATATAATATTATTTTTATACATAAATGGGTGCGTACATTCTTTGTTGGCTAATATGTTTGGCCTTACATCCTCGTCAAATGGATCACCTTGATTTTCACCAAAGTTGATTTTAAGTTCGTCGCATAGTCGTTTTAAAAATTTAATTAAAGAGAAAATGAAAGTAAGCCGAATTACAATACAAAATCTTTAGCTTCACTTGCATATGCAATTTTTCCTAGATAACTTTTACAGCCATACGGTGTTATTAAGAAATCATGTAATCATTATTTGAAAATCCATCATGAATCTGAAAGATATTTTCAGCATTCAACTGTACTACTTTATCAGTATGTGATTTTTTCATTCACTGGTTTTAATGACTCAACTGGTCATAAACTGTAGAATGAGTTATACAATTTTGGCTCTCACCGTTGCATGAAAAATAATATTCATTGAAATTAATTGAAGTCTGTTTTCCTGAGCTTCCAAAATTTTGTGTATTGAACAGGATATTCAATTCAGTTTTATCCACACTGGGTAGTTACTTGTTTTGAATCAAATATGACTTGCCGTATTTTTGATTCTGCATAATTGGAATGTTTCATCATAAAGACCCTGCAGACTAAACGTAACAGATTTGAGTAGTGAAGTTCTGCTGCGTCGAGTAAGAAGCTATTACTATTATTTTCTTGTAAGTAATTTGGAAACGTATGTATAAATTTCAGTCTCTGGTGTAGATGGTATTCTCATTTTTGTGAACGAAAGTAATAGCTGATGTTTATGGTTACAGTGCAGCTCGAGAGTTCGAAGATAACTATTATAATTACCAGTTTGCGTACATAGTTTCATTTCAAAACTCACACTAATTTCCATATGTTAGTGAAGAACTTCAAACAATTACCTCATCAGATTTTTCTTATCGATTTATACAGTTTAGTATAAGAAATATATAAATATAAATCATATATTCATAGCACGAAATTTAATATAAAATATTCCAGAAGAATAGTGACTGGTTCAAGAGAACATTTACCGCACATCTACCAAGTGAGAAATCGTCTCGACAAGTTCTGTTGTGAATCCATGCAATCGTAAAGGTGACAGGCCTCATAAGAGTTTGTGGGATCATTCCTTCGCTGATTGATGGGATCATTCCATAATTTGGCTTTTGATCCTAATTAACTGTATGAATTATTTAGCAAGGCAAATGAAAGAGACTGCTGAAGAGTTACTTACCAACTTAAAAGATATTTCAAGATATTCAAGATATGTTGAAAAGATACTAGCTGTTTTGTAAATAATATAATATACAAATTTATAACATAGATTTTTATACTTTCTTTTTATGTAACAGAAAGTGTTAAATTAACTAAAATTTAACTTAAATTAACACTTCAATTTCTTTGAAAGAAAACTTCTTGTAATAAAATTCTGAAGCTATAAAGCCTGACAATGCATATCGACTCCAAAAATGATAGAATACATCCTCGAATTACTTGTTTGTGAAGAGGAACAGTAGGTGAAAGAAATAGAAGCTACCAAATGTAATAGATTATACATACACACACACTTTCTTGCCAGGGCGTCATTTGCATAAAAACGCCAAAAACAGCATTTGGAGGCTTTATATTAATTTGTGCTTTCAAAATTTAACACGCGGCACTTCGTTTTTTTTCCAAACTTGCAATATCTCCTTCATTTGTTTTGTATTATTAAGGTGTACCACGTCATTAAATTCCCACTTTTGTTATTCGAATACTCTTTTTCTCCGGTATTGATAGCTGTTTAGATATTTCTTTCAGCCTTTCATAGAAGTTATGAACCTAAAATTATAGGTATGTTCGCACTTGCGGACTTTATTTCAACCATTTGAGCTTTGCTTATTGGGACGTATTCAACTAAATAAAAACAAATTAGACCAGTATTTATTCCCTAAACTATCTTCTTAACATTATAAAGGTCGAAACAGAATGTGGCGGGAGCAAAGTTTTTATGTGGCGCCGAACGAGCACTTATGAGACTATTCGATATTGATCATAAAGCGAGGAAAGTGATACAAAAAACGCGGAGTTTTGAAGGACTGAGAATTTTTTAATCTAGAGTATGCAAAACTGCAAGATTATCCATTATTAAGTTTAAGTATTAATTAATACTTCACGCAGAATGTTTTTATGGGACAGAGCGCTTATCAGGTTTTATTCAAAAACTAACATCTTATGATATATTAAGCCACCCTTGTAAATGTATTAATAAACACCTATAAGTACCCCGTAATGAAGAGGACAACAAATTGCCTACTACTTGAATGTACATACATACATACATACATTTGTATCTCTTTAAGTGGAGGATATATTCATAGGCTTTTATTGTTTATCTAAATATTGTTGGCATTCTATCGTTTAACGGAAGTTGAATGCCAATAGATATGTTAAGCAGTGTTGTTTCTGACAGAAATAGTAGAAACGGAATGATAGCTGAGTTATGTAGTTTTAATACAAGTTCCTGCACCAATGCTTTCAGAACTTTATGATTCCTTCATTCATCGTTCCGTGAGATAGATGGTGTTGGAAATGTGTTTTTGTACTTATAATAAGTAAAACAAACATGGGACTGGTAAATGGCTAGTTATTGTTAATGACATAAGTCACTTAGGAAGAGCTTATTTGAGTGTGCATATGTGATTGGTTTACTAAATATACACTGAGCTTTTCCCCGCCAATATCTTTGCTGTCAATCAGAGTCATATTTCCGTCGAATAAAATAAGTTACAACTGCTGCATCTAGACACCGAGAAATCGAAAATGTTGTCGGAAATGCCATATCGTTTGCGAAAGCCTTGAAAACTTTTTTGGTAATATTTATTCAGTTTAAGATATAAAAATTTAAGATATGAACTTAAACGATTGTGGTTTCGGTAGGATGATGCAAGGCTCACCAAATAATCGATATTTTGCGTACTAAACTCGATAATCACAATATCAGTTGCCTTGGGAGCAAAAATTTCAGACCGTTAATCTGCTTTTGTGGTTAGAGATGGTTTGAGTTTTTTCTTACGGAGGTTTTAAAATTTTGAGCCAAAATATGAATGGTTTATAGTAGACATTATGTATAAAACGACCCCAAATATAATTTCTGCCCTCAGATTTTTATAATAGTACACAAGTAGGCTCGGGTGACGTCACGCTCTATTTACTGTACCTTACTTATGTTATGTGCTTTTAGCTCTTTGCCTACTACCCATATTTTCTCAACAGTAGATCTCATTGAATGCTTGCTTACTAACCGATTTGAATATCTAGCCTCGAAAATGTGTTGCTGGGTATTCACGTTAAAAAGTACCACGACATTAAAATCCCACTTTTCCTATTCTGATTCTCTTTCCCTCCGGTATTGTTATCTGTTTAGATAATTGTTTCTTACATCTATTAATCTGCAAATGCCAATATTTTCAAAACAATTAATTTCCGCACTTTTTTCCATGCTAGCTTCGATCTTAGCTTAGTACAAAGTTTCTGCGTGGGCGTTATGAATAGCCAAACATTATTTTTGCAATTATTCACATGTCATGGCAAGTTTTGCAAAGGAATTTGTCACAAAGCATTGAGTCTGCGCTTAATGACTTGATGTCTAAGATGAAGTGGAATAATGAATCAAGGCCTTACGTTGAAGTATCATTCAGTTTGATTTATTTACTTTACAAATACACACATCCACACCCATAAGTGGAGATGAGCAGACTCTTACATAAGATACTGGGAGTTTGTCAGCTGGTATCAGAAGATTTTATGGTAAGCATATGAGCACACGAGTATACGAGGTGGGGCAATAAATTTTCGGAAATTTTTCAAGAAAACACAAAAAAATTAAGTTATAAACCTCACAAAAACCTCTCTTCAATTCGAGTAAAGGAAAGATAACGTTAATTCTACGTTTGGAAACAATCTTTAACGTCTTTACTTCAAGTGAGAGTCATTGAAATAAGTTCTCGAGTAATTCTCGGCGAGCTCATCCGCCAGGGAAAATGCAGAAAAAGTGTCACAGGAGGGGGGTAAATTATCCAGAAGTTCTCAGTGAATTCGGATCGCACAGAGGAAAAGCAGAAGAAGGGTTGCAGGGGAACATCAAAGCCAAATATCTAGCCGCTATCGGCAAGTGAAAATGTCTGTCCGTAGCTCATACAAAAAGCGACAACAGAACCGTTCAGTCCCTATTTGGTCTGGGGAAACATATTTAGGTTGAACGATACTCTAGATTACGAATTGTGGACTTGACATCTTGACTTGTACTAGGCACTCACGACCCTTTGTTTCGCCATTATCACATGCAAATAGCCAAACACTCTCAATTGCCTTCGCCTTGCAGCTTCGACTAAATCAAAAAGAAGCACCTCTTCTCCAGTACATACACATTTTACGAACGACACAGTATTGCCAGTTCCCGAGCTACAGCAAAATTACCTTAATATGATTGGCAGCACACATCTGTTCGTTTTAAGATCTCGCATAGCCCGTTGTACGTGTCGAAATCTGGACCAACATTGTATTGTGTTTGTAATTTGTTTTGAAAATTTGGCAAAAATATAGCTTTAACTCAATCAACATATTAATTCAACTACACACATTGTTGAATAGAGTGTGTAATTGTTTGCTATCAATAGAGATTGATTGCAAGGTGAGCGATATGAAGTTCCGGTACTTGGGATTGAGCCTGTTTCCTTATTTTTTTAATTTAAACTTCATAGCTCGTGTAGTTAGTGTGCACTAGGGTTATACTGCTTTCATATTTATTGAGCCTTATGGCTTGGAGGGTCTGCAGTAGAGAAACATTAGAATAGGACAGAATTGTGAGTAATCGTTACGAGCAACCCATTGGCACAAGAAAATTTAAATTTATTCTACCTTGCGTATCGCACAAATTTTACGTTTCACGCCCACCTGCATTCATGCCTACTTATGTAAGTCTGGAAGTTATGCTTGTTTCACGGTACCTTTGTGCTATGTGTACGGCACAAAGTGATGGCATGAAGAAAACAGCCTTGCGGGGAGGAAACATATATTTGCGGCACTTACAAGGACTCACTTCCTATTCATGCGCATTAGCGCTTCAATGCGAATTTTAATACAAAAATGCTTCAATTATGATAGACGCAGCAAAAGAAAAAACTTTTGATACCATTTAATTACTTCAGCCTTGTTGCAGCCTAAAGTGGGTTATTTCTTACTTTGTTAACTTAAAATACTGACAATTACTAGGCAAAGACATATGAGTTTGTTAGTGGTTAACCACTCTTCTAACTCAATTCAAAGACAACGAAGCGTTCACACACGCAAATGCGGCGCACAAAGGGAATTTTCTTATAATAGAGTTTAATGCAATTAAACCAACTAAATATTTGTGAGGTATAGTATAATTGTATATGATTTAATACACGAACAGAAAACGTATACATTTGTACATATGCGCAAACCCTGTAGGGAAAAAGCTAAATTATTATAGAAATCTCAAGTACTGGTATTTAATAGAAAAACCCTGTTACAGGAATAATACCAGATGCTTTCCATTTCAATTCAACCGGGCTATTCGGGTCATGTTCTTCGACTTCGATGAAACTTAAATATGTTGCTTTCTGGTCAAAATAATGAGACACGTATTTTTTTGTTCGCCCGAAAAAATTTTTTTTCAAGAGTTATCGGCAATTTTGTTTTTCGGCTCAAACTCGATTTTTTTTTAATTACTTACACGAGCGACTTCATGCAGAAACAATTGCAAAAAAGTAGTTGAAAATGTTTTATTTTGCAAAAAACAAGAAGTGCGAAACAGGTTTTTTACTCAAAAATTCATTACTCAAAAACAACTCATTTTAGCTACTAGGCATTCAGCTTAATTGAAGTTTGAGGTGTCCTCTTGATTTGTAAAAAGTTATAAAAAAAAAAATACACTTTTTGAAATATTGAATTTCGAAAAAATTTCAATTTTTTTTTCTTTTTTGCTAAATAAAAAATTTTCAACTACTTTTTTGCAATTATTTCTAAATGAAGTCGCTCGTGTAAGTAATTACGATCATTTTGAACCCAGAATTATTAAAATCGGTTCATATTTGACTAAGTTATGGGCATTTAAAAAAAAATGTTTCTTATATAATTAAAAAAAATCGATTTTGAGCCGAAAAACAAAATTGCCGATAACTCTTGAAAAAAAATTTTTTCGGGCGAACAAAAAAATACGTGTCTCATTATACGTGTCACACTTGGGGGCAGGGCCTGGTGGTCTTGTTCACGGATGGATCGAAGTTGGAAGGAAAGGTTGGCGGAAAAGTTTTTTGCGAGGTGCTCCCCATCAGACTCGAATTGAGGTTACCGGACCACTGCAGTGTGTTCCAGGCAGAGGTAGCCGCGACCAAGGAGGCAGCTGATTGGCTGCTCACATGCGTAATAACAGTCAAGAAGGTAAATATTTACTCCGACAGCCAAACGGCAATAAGGGCCATGACGGTGCATTCGAAACTGGTCAGGGAATGTCTGGCCTCACTTTCGACTGCGCCCGAATTCTCTGACATAACCCTCATCTAGGTTCCTGGTCACAGCGACGTTGCTACTGTGAGGTGAATGAGCTGGCCAGACAAGGGATATGTGAGGTGATTTCCCCGTGAAGGGAGATAATTGGGATCCGTTGGGCAACCGTTGGGCAAGTACACACACTTGTAAAGTCGCGAAATCCTTCAGGCCACGTGTGGATCAGGGGCGTTCGGGCGAGCTTCAGAGTGGGACAAAATATCAGCTTTCGAATTTCGTGGGTTTTCGCGCGAGGAATGCAAGTTGTGAGACTTGGAATTGCCTGGAGTCCTTTTTGCGCTGGCTGTATGAAGGATGAGGTGGAATCATCTCAGCACCTTGTCCTTAGCTGCCCTGCTCTGGCGGGGTTAAGATCTAGACATCTTGGCTCTTACTTACTGCTGATATAGCTGACGTTGACATTAAGAATAAATAAATTTCTTCAGCAGCATAAAGTGGTTGACGCAAACTCAGCACAGTCATCGTTCATAGTTCACAAACTCTACTTATTCCTAACAATCTCCATCATCATAGCATCGCAGTTCAGTGTGAAACATTGCTTCCATTACAATTCGCCTCGAAGTTACTCGATCTTCAGCTCTTCTTTTGACATCAGTTATGCCCATAGCTCGTGAGTACTCTTCTATGTCATTTCTCGATCCTTATACGGCCGATCTTCTTCGCCTTCTTCTTCCCGGCTTCTTTTATCGCCTTGTAGATTTGTTTCGAAGATCCCTTTTACAGTTTTATCATTACTCATTCCCAGAAAGCGACCGTAACATCGATGTCTTTGCGCTTTAACGTCTAACTCGTCCACTGTGCCGAATGCGGTAACACGCATTTATTTGTGTTTTCTAAAGAATTTTCTTTAATATTTTAGAATTTACTTATATTGTCAGTTTGAACCAACCTGTTAATGTTTAACCAAGTACCATAACTGAAAGACGTTTCATATAATTTTACGAAAAAACAAATTCTGTATACACTTTTTATATGTCATAGAATATTTGAAAACATTGGAATGGAATTGAGTGGCTTTTTTTTTTTCTTTTAGTTATTTTAACTTATCTCAAACGTTTATTTTAGAAGCACATTTTAGTTTTTTTTAGCTAGAAGGAACTGATATATTGCTGATGCACGGGCGTATAATTTATATTTCGTAGAACAACGCGGTGTTAAACAATACCATGGATATAATAACATGGAGAAATGGTAGAACACATACTGGCTGTTCACTGAAGAAGAACTGATATTATTCTAGCTTACAACTATTCCTATTCCC